>JAOUWY010000078.1:21182809-21194022 GCA_025728095.1 Prietella phreatophila | reverse complement strand
ACTGTCCGGACTGTGCAGCCCTGGCTGATTCTATTCAGTGCAAATCATCAGAGTAAGGTATTGACCAAAAATGTACTCATAAGGACAGTTATACAAGGTGCATGAACATATATATTGTGTGTATATCTATATATACTCAGTATATATATATAAATAAATAAATATATGTTTCGCATTTTTAATGTAGGTAGATCTCTTTGACTGGTCATGTTAAAAGTAGCTCGCAAGTCAAAAAAGTGTGTGCACCCCTGGAGTAGAGCATAAGGAAAGATAAAGTACTTTTCATGGCACTGTAACAGATAAACCCATACAGTGATAGCTTAGTAGTGCCTCCCCTTGGATAGCAACACCAATCTAGCCTAGTCTCATGCTAGATAGCCAAAAGTTTTATATTTTATCTGTCTGGTCGTCCTGCAAACAGTCATAATACCCGAGGCAAGTTTTATGATAAATACAACTTTTTGTCCAATTTTCAATGAGCTTTTATAAGCAAGAAAAGATGCATGCAAATAGTCTATTTAGAAGTACATTTTAAAAAGTTTTTTTTTTTATGGAGAGGAATCTCAGCAATTCAGCTAACACCCCTGGTCTGCTGAACAAGTTTCCATTATTTCTTTATCAGCTGACATTGTGGATTTGACATTAGTGCCATGTCTGTTTCAATAATGCACAGTAGTTTGGATTGTATTTTGAGTAGGCCATGATTAACCCTTTGCTGCATGGTTTTGTCATATGGCAACAATGAATGTATCTCCATTTTTTGACAATTACTATTTTCCTATGTAACTGGGAAAGGGGGTCTTTTAGCCTTGAAATAACAAAAAAAAATGCAATTTCACATGACCAGGAAGTGCTGTTTGCCCTTTGAGTATTTGAGTATACATTTTGAATATTCTGTTAAATGGTTAAATGTAATTGTTGGCATAGCAACTACATGCCATAACAGAAATGTGGTATGTGCATTCATGAATTGAAACAGGCCTACATAGCAAAAAAGACACTAAGCTTCTCTAATAGTATATTTACATATTTTTTTTACATTCAAAGTAAGAAAAACTGTTGTAATTTCAGACATTCTGTGATTGCGCCTTATTTTCTAAATTTTACGCTCAAGAGGGACAATTAGGAATTCAAGAGAATGAATTTAAAAGATGTTTTGATTGAATTGTGCATTTACTTTGAGTGAGTACATCTATTGATTGAATTGTGCATTTACTTTGAGTGAGTACATCTATCCACATTATTTTTACAGCTGTAATTCCTTTCTAGAAGATATACCTTTTACATGCTTACTAGGTGGCATAAAACCTCATACATTTTGCGTTCTTTTTGACTGTCATGTAATGCGGGATGGAGACGGATGCAAGTGAGTTAAAAGGTTTATTTAAAGGCAGACAAATCCAACTCAATACTCAAGAACATAGTCAAGCATGGGTCAGGTGATCTACAACGGGCATAAACTGAGTGTAAAATAAAAAATAAAAAAATCAAAGGTAAAACTTAAACAGCTGTGAATAATGATGACACGTGAAGGAGACAACCAATAACAAGACAGGGGTGGATACATGACATAAAACATAACAAAACATATGTGTTAAAAAGTAAGCAAATGACAACCAGGAAGTGCGCAATCCCGAGGCACCCAAAAACACTCTCCCCCGGTGGTCCTGGCAAAATGTCCACACTAAACTTACAGTCCCAAAGCAGGCATTGTAGTAATGGGACATACAGGTGGAAATCAGGTGTTGAGTCGGCGACAGGCACATTGGGGTCAGATGGCTGGGCTAGGACATGATTGCTGCAGGAAGGAACCTGGCTTGGGAAGCTGTGCTGTCAGGCTCAAGTGTGAGAAAACTTGGTGAGTTGTCTCGTGGGCCTCTGACTAGAACATGGCTTGGTGGGCCGTCTTGTCTGCCCCTGCAGAGCTCCAGCCAGAGATGAGGTCACCACGTAGCCCTCCGGCTGGAGCTCTGCAGGGGATACCACCTTGTTGGTCTCAGGCTGGAGGTCTGGAGATGAGATTGACATATTGACCTCTGGCTGGAACTCGCCAGGGGAGACCACCTTGTGGGTCTCAGGCGGAGCTCTGGAGATGAGGGCACCACATTGACATCCAGTATCCAGTTGGAGCTCGCCAGAGGAGCCCACCTTGTGGGTCTCAGGCTGGAGCTCTGGAGACGAGGGTGCCACACTGACATCCAGTATCGAGTTGGAGCTCAACAGGGGAGACCACCTCGTGGGTCTCAGGCTGGAACTCTGGAGATGAGGCCACCACGTTGGCTTCTTCCCGGTGAGCCGGGACAACATGGACCTCAGCCACTGCTTCTCCTCAGGCTTGAGGTTCACCAAGCTTGCAAAATAAAATTGCCACAGTAGGAGATAACTTTACAAATACACAGAAAATCCATCATATGGTTCAGGGGGAATCAGGAAAGTCCACTGAGAAAAAAGGATGGCTTTAAGTGCTGGCATGGTTATCCTGGTGCCACCACTCCTCTGCTTTTCCATGTTGAAGTATTCTGTCATGCACTGTGGGATAGAGATGAATGCAAGTGCAGTTAAAAGCTTCATTAAAAGAGACAAGCAGACAAATCCAAATCAAAAAACAAAAACGTAGTCAAGAACAAACATGGGTCAGGAAGCACGCTTGACTGTATGATAGTTTCCACCATTGCACATTGTTGCCAAATGGCAACAATTGAATTGAAAATTTTAATGTTAATGTAATGTAAAAAATGTGGGCTTTTTTTCTCTTGAGCAGGTGGGGCTGATGGAGATGAAGATGTCACTGATACGGGGGGCTTACCATCTTCTGCTCAGCCGGGTCAAAAATCTCAACGGAGGACCAGAAAACAGCGGCCTTTATCCAACAAACCGCAGGACTTCCAGGTACAATGGCGTCCATACCTTGCATAAGAAAGGACTTTATTCCTAAATCAGTGCCATTTAACTTTAGTACTGCTTCAGTTCAGACATGAGCTTTGTAGGTGATCAGATTTTTCTTTCATAATCAAGATCCGGGTCCGGATAATCGAGGGTCGCCAGTTGCCTGGAAACAACATAAAGCCTGTTGTGAAAATAAATGTGTGTGGAGAGACACACAGAACTCGCATCAAAAGAGGAAATAACCCCTTCTTTGATGAGGTACCGATGTAAATCTTTACTGACAGGATCGATGTTGCTAGGATGTACATAAACACTCAAGTAAACTCTTCTCTTTGTCAATGTGCTGCATAAATAAATAATTATTTTATTATAACTTTTTGCAGATGTTCTTCTACAATGTCCACATGCTGCCATCAGACCTTTTTGATCAACATGTCAGCATTCGGGTTAGTACAAATGAAAATATCATATCAAGGTTCATTATATTGTTGTGTTGCCTTTAAAGTGTGTTTGCCACTATTATATGTTTACCTCTATCTGTACTGTAGTACAAACTTTGAGCCAAAAAGACCTCGGCAGAATTCAGAACTTCTTTGAGTGTCATCCAATCGTCTCATTTAGCTTAATAGCTTCTTTAGTAGATATATGCACAAATTCTGCCATGTCCATGGTAAAAAATATTGTGTTTTTTGGCACGGAATGTAATTTATTGTCAGCACTAGACTAATCATTGTATATTTTACTTGATATTTTTATTTGCTGTTGAGTATTTTAGTGACATTATACAGAATGTTCGAATGTTGTCTTACGTGTATTCAAAAATGGAGAGATAATTAATTCTCTAAACTATATGAAGAAGCTGTTCACTTCTGCTACAGGTGTACAACTCTTCATCACTGAGGTCTGACAGTCTTATGGGAGAATTTAAGGTACTCTATATATTCTCTACATCCAGTAGTATAAAAGAGTGAATTGCACTACAGGGTTCATGACATTAAAGTTCATTTGTTTTATATTTTTTATTGTCTCAGATTGATGTCGGCTACATCTACGATGAACCAGGTATGTTTTTGAAATTCCCCACTGCGGCTTGATTTAGATATTATTGCTAATGTTCACTTTAACGGAACGTGACATTGTGTGTGCTTTTTACTTTTGGCTGTAGCTCACTGTGTCATGAGGAAGTGGCTGCTTTTAAATGACCCTGATGACTCGAACTCTGGAGCAAAGGGCTACCTGAAAGTCAGCATGTTCATCGTTGGGACCGGGGACGAGCCTCCGGTACTCATTTTGTCTGATCATGTCTGCATGTCCTCATTACTGTTTTAAGGAATAACACAATAACTGACAAAATGATGAAGGGTAACACAGTAACAAGGTGCTCACTAGGCCTCCTGATTGGGACAAAACTGACTAGTATTCCTGCCTAATTGGACAGGTGGAGAAGAGGGATCGAGACAGTGATAATGATGATGTAGAGAGTAATCTTCTGCTGCCAGCTGGAGTCGCACTGAGATGGGTTACGCTGCAGCTTAAGGTGTTTCGTGCTGAGGATGTCCCTCAAAGTAAGCCAGAATTTCACAACACACCATTATATCAACTAATATTTCTGTACATCATGCAGGTCTGTAATGTGTGTAATGGAGAACGTCTGGAGCATACCTGGTTCATGACCATGCTTGAAGCCTTACGTTATACAGCCATTTATTTTAGTCCTATTTTAGCAGAATAAGTAAAGAATAGAACAGAAATTGTGTGCTGTTATAGAAAAACAATCAATCACGTAATCATGTTGATTATTTTCCAACAGCAGCACACTGGGAAAAATGTTTTACAGCAGCAATTTGCCATCAATTGCAAATTTTTATGTACTAAAGAATAAGCTCATACTTTTTAATCTGTCTATAGTGACTTTTTAAGATTAATTAATATAGATATTTTATTGTGGAATGTCCATATGAGCGTGTAGTTCCTGTTATTGCTTATGATATAATAGTTATAAACAGTTGTTTTGGCACTAGTTTGAAAAAAGTTACAGCTTTACCTCCGACAGTAACAAAGCACTGACACTGGAGACTCCTTCCAAAAATGCTAAATAAACATCTCACAGAAAGTGAGTAAGTAAATAAGTAAATTTTACTTATATAGCACATTCACACATAGCAAAGCTGACTAAAGTGCTGAACACAGTAAGAAAAAGTTAGATACAAACAGAATAAAACCAAATAGAGACAGACAATAGACAACAGTAAAAATTAGATTAAAACGCCCGGGAGAAGAGATACACTTTACACCTATTTTTAAAAATGATAATAGTAGGTGCGAGGCAGATATCCAGTGCCAATTGATTCCATAAATGAGGGCAGCGACTGAAAAAGCTCTATCCCCCTTAGTTTTTTAACCTGGATCGAGGGACATACAGAAGAAACCTATTAGAAGATCTTAAAAATCTGCTAGATGAATATGGTGTAAGAAGATCTTTGAGATAAGAAGGATAAAAAAGAGCTTGATCATTAAGAGTTTAAATACAAACAACAGAATCTTAAACTGGATCTGAACATGGACTGGGAACCAATGGAGCGATGCTAAAATTGGGCTCACATGATCATATTTCTTTGCCTTGGTTAACAGCCTTGCAGCTGCATTTTGAACCATCTGGGAACAAGCAAGAGACGACTGAGGAAGACCAATTCAAGTACAATGAATTACAATAATCTAAGCGTGATGTGATAAAAGCATGGATATCTTTCTCCAAATCTCGGAAAGACAAAAATGTTTTAAGTTTAGAAATAATCCGTAATTGATCCGTAAATTGAACCGTAAAGGATGCTACCAAAGTTCCTAACCTGGGAAGAAATTGAGGGGAAGTGATTACGAAGCTCATTAATGAGACCAGCTCTCAACCTCGGGGACCATCAATTGCTAATTTTTATGTACTAAAGAATGAGGTCATACTTTTCTAATCTGTCTATAGTGACTGTTTTTATTTATTTATTTAAAAAAATTATTTAACTTTACCATATCACCATCATTACATTTACATGTTTTTTTTTAATTCATTTACGTGGAGCGTGTAAGTTGGTACTATAGACATGATAGCATGTTAAAGTGTATTAATATATTAGTGCACAAACATATTAGTAGAAACCTGTGATTTGCCATGTAGCTGAGCCATGCTATTATAGAAACTTAATCAACACCTTCTGACCAATCATAACTGAGAATTCAACAGTGCTGTGATATAATCAAGATTATTATTATAGCCTTTATCCTGCAGCCCTACCCCCATTTCATGTAGCACTGTTAGTAAAAGAGCGTTTTTGTACTGTATATCTTGCTGTATACAGGAACTGAACCACATTCTTTCACTCATATCAGTCCTATTAGCTTTTTGTAACATCCCTCACACAGTTTACTGATAATGTTCTACACTTTCAGTGGATGACTCCATCTCTCAGGCTTTGAAAGAGGCATTTGGAGGAGAAAGCAATAAAAAGAATCTAGTCGATCCATTCATCGAGGCCTGGTTCGCTGGAAAGAAGGTATAGCATCAGGAATTTTACTCTCAGCTGAGAAAACTTTGGATGTTATGTATCTTTGAGTTTTGCTTTTTGTTTTTCTCCATAGCTGTGCACAAAAGTAATTGAGAAAAATGCAAACCCTGAATGGAACGAACTGCTCAATCTTCAGGTTAAGGTAATAATGATGGGCTGCATTGCGATTTCTTTATGTGTATGATTGTTTATATATATAAATAGCTTAATGGAAATATTTGTCCCTCATCTGTAGTTTCCGTCTATGTGTGAACGGATCAAACTGACTGTATTCGATTGGTGAGTTCCTTTAACACATTCTTGGCTGGTGACTCTGAGACAAAGCTGTAGAGGAGACGAGAAAATGAAGCATGCTTGTAGTGTTGCTTTGGGAGACTGTCGCAAACTAAACAGGACTTTGTAATGGGAGATTGTGAAAGCTGGGTGGATCCCGGCAGACTGTATGAGTCAGTGTGGTGTTTTCCCTCCCTCTCCCACAGTGCATTCCTCTGCTAAAGCCCACTGAGGGAACTGTGGAAAATCTGAGGAGATCCAGTGCTGGGCTGTGACCGCCATGCATAACGACTCACATGCTAACTCATTTTAACTCACTGAGTCTCTCAATCCCTTCCCCATCTTTAGGGATCGCCTCACGAGAAATGATGCCATAGGCACTACGTACTTGAATCTGACAACAATAGCGTCCTCTGGTGGTGAAGTCGAAGGTATGGTGTAGTCTGAATTATAGCATTACAGCTCAGTGTTGCAGTATAAACCAGCACTTAGTTGGGGTACTGCACTGTAATGAAATGGGTTGTTCAGGGGTTTCCTTTTTAAATGTCTTTCCTATTTTTTTTTTGTTCTGCTGTACTAGAGGAGGATCCAGGAAATGGGTTTCCAGGATATACAGGTTAAATAGGTTCACCTCCCTTCAGTATTTCCATAGCACTATGCATGATGGTCAATAGTTACAAGCGCAATAATTTTTTTTTTTTAAAAACCCACATTTGTCAGTCACTGTTTCTTTGCTTGCTTGTTTTGTGTACGTTAGTAATATTCTATAACTATGCCGCATACTTAACGATATAATGTTACGTCATATACCCTGAAGAAAGGGTTGCAAGTAATCGTATATTACTTGCTCTATTAAGCAAATTACCAGTAGTGCATGGGCTTATAAATTGAAACCGTCTTTTGTTGTACAGAATGGAATGAAACATGGAATGTCTTTTGTTGCCTTTCTTCTTCTATAATGCATCTTGACAGATACACTGTATCGATAAGTGAGTTGTGAAAATGCTGTTATTCACAGTGTATGACATTAACGTAGTTTTGTATTGTGCTAATCGGTATTGTCAATCTAGATATAGCATCCTTAATCTTTATACAGCATACCTCAATCAACTAACACGTGTAACGCTTATAAACCTCTGGAATGGCTTTAGCATTAACAGTGTGCTTAAACTGTTCTATACCTACAACTATGTTGTCATCTCTCTAACATCTCAGTCTACAGTAGATACCCTTCTCTGGAATGCAGTAGCTCTGCTTACCCTGTCATCATTTTTAAGAAAGCCATACGTAAATCACAGATCTGCCTTTCTTGCAGGAGAAACTGGGGAGTCTGGGGTCGGCTTTCTGCCTGCATTTGGTCCAAGCTACATTAACTTTTATGGCGGTCCAAGGGAGTTTACAGGATTAATTGATCCTTATGAAGACCTTAACTTTGGAAAGGCAAGTGCTTGGTGATACTGGCAGCTGTTCTGAGAATGTTGTCATCAGGAAAAAACATTTTACACTTAATATACTCAATAGAACTGAATTTTTTCAAAATAAACTAATGATTTAAAGTTGCATTTGATGATAATTATTCAAGATTTCCTGTCAGCTTTTCTCAAGTGACAACTAATACTTCATTTAACAATATCCTCACGTTTCTGAAAGGGTGAAGGGGCTGCCTACAGAGGACGAGTACTCATCGAGCTTTCCACGAAACTTGAGGGAAAGGCAGATAAGGAAGTGGAGGCCATACCAAATGATGACATCTTGGTTGTTCAGGTAGTTACATCAATTGAGCATTTGTGATACGAGTGATCTCTGGCCTTTTGTTTTGCATATCACGTTTGCATGTCATTTTAATTCATGAATTGATTTTACAGAAATACCAACGAAGGAGGAAATACTGCCTGTGTGCTGTGTTCCACAGTGCCACTATGATACAAGAGCCCGGGGAGCCTATTCAGTTTGAAGTTAGTATTGGGAACTATGGCAACAAGCTGGACTCTACATGCAAACCTCTCGCTTCAACTACTCAATACAGCTGTGCCATGTTTGATGGTAAAGACCATAAATAGACCGATGTACTAAAGAATCAGACCTGGCAATAAAGCCACTTGGCTTGATTTTGAGTACACAGAAACTGAGGATTTTATTGAGTACTGTACTGAGGAATCAAGATGGTATCTAAGTATCCTGCAGGGTATACTAAATGTACTACAGAAATAAAAGGTTCAATTTTATTCTTTATTCTATTAGAATTAAAATGTTTTAGAATATCATATTAACATACTTCAGGGCATTGGTGTGCTTTGGAGTATACTGAGAGCATTCTGTGGAATCAGAGTCATTTTAATTTATAATGAGAGTATACTGAGAAATCAAGGTGAAATGGAGTATACTGAGAGTATACTGCGGAGTTTGCAGTATAGTGACGTTATATTGTAGAACTAGTTTGCTTTCATAGTGTATTGGGCGGCAAATCACTGTGGTTTCAGAGAAAACTAAGTGCATACTGTCGAATTAGTTTGGTTTCAGAGTATATTAAATGTGTTCTCTAGAATCATGGATCTGGGGTATACTGAGGCATATTGTGGAATCAGTTTGTTTTCAGAGTAAATTGAGAGTATAGTCTGGAATCAGCATTGTTTTGGGGTATGCAAACAGCATATTGTGGAACCATTTTGGTATCAGAGTATTTTGAGGTTATAATGTAAAAAATGAAGGTTGTTTTAGGGTGTACTGAGAGGTTAATGTGGAATCAGGGTTGGTTTGGGGTATACTGACAGCATACTGTGGAATCAGTTTGATTTTTAGAGTATATTGAGAGTATATGGTGGAATCAGGGTTGGTTTGGGGTATATTGAGAGCATACAGTGGAATCCGTTTGGTTTTCAGAGTATATTGAGAGGATACTGTGTAATCAGAGTTGGTTTGTGGTACATTGAGAGTATACCGAAGAATCAGTGTTTTTTTGGGTTATCCTGAGACCATATTGTGTAATCAGTTTGGTTTCAGACTATATTGAGAGGATACTGTTGAGTCAGTTTGGTTTTTAGGGTATATTGAAAGTATACTTTGGAATCAGGGTATATGGTGAGTCTTCTGTTGAACGGTGGTTTTGGAGAATACTTAGTATATTGCAAAATCAAGTTGGCTCCAGCTTAATGATTCTCTCCTTTCTGGCTTTATAGGTAATCACTACTACTACTTGCCCTGGGCTGACACAAAGCCTGTTGTTGCCGTGATGTCATTTTGGGAGGATATCAGTCATCGCTTAGATGTTGTTAACATCATTCTCCACATTGCAAACCGTTTGGTATGTATATTGTTGACTGTTGTTACACACATTTAAACAATTAATTCTGCATTCTTAAAAATTCAGATAACTTAATTCTCTCTGAGATTAACTGGAGTTGTTTGCCATAACCTGCTCACTAATTCCAGGAAGATAACATCACCGAGCTGAAAACTGCAGTAGTGGCTAAGGTCTCAGACACAAAACTGTTTGAGATTTGGAACAAGCTTTTAAGCCAACTCATGGAGGACATTAGCAGGTGAGGCTATTTTTATTTCTTGATGCACATTTTACAGCATTATGCTTTAAGTATTAGAGTTTATTTACACATGTAGTAGCAATATCATCATGTAAAGATTGGCTGATTTGAAGGTTTACCATCAGAGTTTCATCAGTATTTCCAAAATCATTCCCCTTAGCTGTAAACTCCCAGACCTGCAGGGTGTGGCTAACCTCACAGCCCTGGACATCCAGATTAAGAAGCTACGAGACAGCACCTTGAAGAGCATCCTGACCGCAGCTCAGTACATGTTACAGGAGAGTGCTAGCATTACAGAGAGTGTGGCCACCATTGACAGCTGGCTGGACAAACTTAAACAACTGGCTGAGGAGGTGGTTACCTGCTAAACAGCTATTTCCTTTTTATGTTTAATTTTACATTTCATCCAACTCACTCTCCTGCTCTAATTCTACAGCATTATTAGAATGTGAATTGTATTTGCAGTTCATATTTTCAATCTTATGAGTTGTATATGTTCTCTACAGCCCCAGAACAGCATGCCTGATGTGATTATCTGGATGTTGAGAGGAGAGAAACGGGTGGCCTACAGTCGCATTCCAGCTCATAAAGTTCTGTATTCAGTCCAGAGCGAGGAGGCGTGTGGCCAGTACTGTGGAAAAACCCAGACCATCTTTCTAAAGGTATTATTTTACTATTAGACCACTTCTGCTAAAGTAATAATATTGAGCATTTATGCTACTTGTGTACTACGTATTAATAGCACCAGCTAGAACTTGACTCAGTATAACACTATGTCCTGAAAAGCTAACTGTTTTCTTCTGCAGTACCCAATGGATAAACACAAGGGTTCCAAGATCCCTGCTCAAATACGAGTGAATATGTGGCTGGGATTAGTTGCAGTCGAGACAAAGTTCAATGCTTATGCTGAGGGCACATTCACTGTTTTTGCAGAACTGGTAAATCCATTTATATTTACATT
>JAOUWY010000078.1:21167101-21179376 GCA_025728095.1 Prietella phreatophila | reverse complement strand
CGCCTTGTGCCCAATGGGATAGGCTCCAGGTTCCCTGCGACCCTGAAGAAGGAGTAAGCGGTAGAAGATGGATGGATGGTTTAATTGTGCTCTATGTGAGGTTCAATATTTGAGATATTTTTTGATAATCAAACTCTGAGTGATACTTTTCCAGAACTGGTTCTTCGTGATGCTGTTTCTTTAAGTCAGTTCTCTAACAAAACCTGGGGCCTTCCAGAAAGACATGTATTTTTATTGAAATCACATGACACTTTATCTTCATTCAACTAATTATATGACTTATTTCATTTTGCCTATGAATTATGCTTAATTTAGTGGTTTCACAGCAGTGTTGGTTAATAGCTGCAGACGGTATTCATACTTCAATATGGTGAGCTCTAGTGTGTAGACGTGTAATCCCAACTAATTCCAGCTGAGTTCCAGGTTGTAACAACAACATCTGGAAAAGTTCAAGGGGTGGGAGAGTTGGGGGGGTGTTGGAATATTTATTCATGTTACTGTATTGTAATGTAACACAATTTGGAAATGGATACTTCAATATGATCATGCATGTTCCAGGGCAAAGATGAGCTGTTGGGTAGGAGTATCTGCCTGCCATTAGTGAAACTGAACCCAGCCATGGATACATCTCCTAAGCTTCTCTGGTGCCCTATCGTGCACAAGGAAGTACCTGCTGGACAAATACTAGTTTCCGCAGAGCTCATTTTAATGAACAAGGTATCTAATTCCTGCTAAGAAAGTATCACTGATCATGAACTGATGCTAATTCTGTGTAGTCATAATGTGATATGTCTGTGATTTTTTTCCTCAGGGAAATGAGACTGAACTTCCCCTTGTCCCATCAAAGAGAGGAGACATGCTATACATGGTGCCTCAGGGAGTTCGTCCTGTAGTGCAGCTCTCTGCCATAGAGGTAAACCGAACTTTAAATACTTTTGAACATAGATATGCAGCAATATTTGTTAACTGAATAACATTACAAAAGCTGGTTTCTCTTCTCTAAGTAGTAGTAATCATTTGTAATCACATCTGGACCCACAGTATGTGTCATGTCACAGCAAACCAGAGACTACCTTTCCCATCCTGCACTGTGGCCTACAAACATGGCTACCATGGACTGCAATTCCCAGAACACTCATTCATTCTAATCACCCACACCTTCATCCAATCTCACACACAATCATACCATAGTTTAAAAGGACTTTCAAGGCTTTCACTCTTTGCGAAGTATTGAGTGTTACCACCATACCAAGCATTCTCGATTCTTGCCTGGCCTCACCTCGTTTATGTCTGTTTGCTGATCGCCTGACCCATTGCCTCTTTTTGACCACATTAACGTGTCATGTTAATAATCTAATGAAGGTTAGGACGGATGCAAGTGCAGATAAGAGTTTTTAATAAAGAGAGGCAGGCAGACTAATCCAAATCATGAGACAATAACGTGACCAAAAACAGGCAATGGGTCAGACGATCAGCAAACAGGCATAAACAAGGCAAGTCAAGAATGAGAAACCAGAAACAAGATCAAAGACCATGAAAGAAAACGAACAACAGGGTACAAATGCTTGGTAGGGTGATAACACTCAATACTTCGCAAAGAGTGAAAGCCTCAAAAGTCCTTTAAAACTATGGTGTGATTGTGTGTGAGATTGGATGCAAGTGTGCATGATTAGAATGAATGAGTCCTTGGTGGCCATGTTTGTAGACCGCAGTGCAGGATGGGAAATGTAGTCACTGGTTTGCTGTGACATGATAATATGTTTTGGGCTGATGGAAAACTTTGTAATTGTTAATCATGTTTTTTGTTGTTTGATTTTTTTTTTTTACATTTGAATGTGATTTGTATAGATTCTGGCATGGGGTTTGCGCAACATGAAGCCCTACCAGTTGGCACCTGTGACCTCCCCAAGCTTGGTGGTGGAGTGTGGAGGTGAGAGGATTCAGTCTGCAGTCATCAAGACTATGAAAAAGAGCCCCAACTTTCCTGGAAATGTTCTTCTTTTGAAAGTGGTAAGATGTGTTTTTGTGTTTTTATATAGAACAAACTGATTTGGATGTTGATTTTGAATGAACTAAGGCATCTGTTACATCATCCTGAAGCTCTTGCCCAAAGAGGAGATGTACACGCCTCCAATTGTGCTGAAAGTTATTGATCATAGGCCATTTGGGAGGAAGCCTGTTGTAGGCCAGTGCACCATTGACTCACTGGAAGAATACAGATGTGACCCATATAGCACCACGGCTGAAGTGGCTATGTCATCTAAAGGTACCATCTTCTATATATTAATCATCAAAAAGTCATGTTGTCTCCGTAGGACGTTGTATTGTGAAGAGAAAAGGTGTGTTGTAGATTTTGTACAGTACTTTGCTGTGAAGTTGTCATATATGTTTTTCCTGCAGTGGCTTTGATGGCAGCCGCCCCTCAAGAGCTCCACATAAACATAGAGGAAAGACCTCTTCTCGAAACACAGGTGGAGTATTTGGCATAATCTCATGACTTAACCTAGATTATGTTTAGGGCTCTTTTGTATCCGTGTCTATGAGCGTATTTTTACTGTCAGCATTGTGACTTTCAGTTTATGCACGGCATCTCAACAGCGTTTGACAAAATGGCCCCATCTATTCCACTCCGTGTATGTATGGTATAAATGACCTGAACAAGTTGGGAAATGTTATGGTCACTGTGCAAATCCCTCATGAGAATCTAAAATTACTTCATTGTTCTTCTTTCCAAATCTCAATGCTTTGGAAATTGGGGAGAAATCGCTGAATTCACTCATTAGCAATGAGTCTGTATCATTTGCTCATTGCTTACCTTGATGTGATTTAGAGTTGATTTAGTTTAAACCTGACTAACATAGAGACTCTGCTTTCAACATTATTGATATTGTTATCTTTTCGGCTCATTTAATGTTTAACATTATATTCTTCTTTTTCTGTTCTTTGGATCAAACCTGACAGCAAGAGAAGGTGAAGTTTTTTGTTGTTTTGTTTTTTACATATAAAGTATTAGAATAATACTCAGTATTCCAAACATAGTGCATGCTGAAGTTGTTGGGTTTTTTTTTTTTTTTTTTTGCTTTACATTGTATTACAGGAGAAAGAGATGATTGATTGGTGGAGTAAGCTTTATGCTTCCATTGGAGAACATGAGAAATGTGGCCCATACCTTCAGAAAGGATATGACACCCTGAAGGTAAGCTCGAAGTTCTTAGTTACTGTACGTGAAATATTTATCTTTGTCAAAGGAGTGTCTCAGATAAATATGGGCCAGATATTTTATCTAAGATGGAATTCTCTCAGACGGCATGTAAAGGTGTTTCACATGCAGCTCAGATGTTCATATGCCTATATAAACATATTACGTCTGCTAATAATGGGTCAGCGAAATTAAGCACAGATATTTATGTCAAGTTTTGAATGCTGCTGAATTGTGCATATTGTTACAGGTGTTCAACTGTGAACTTGAAAATGTGGCTGATTATAAGGGGCTGACTGATTTCTGTACTACCTTCAAACTCTACCGTGGAAAGAGCGACACCGGTGAGGACGATCCCTCTGTAGTCGGGGAGTTTAAGGTAAAAAAAACATTCTGTGTGGTTAATAAAATGTATTCTATAGGAAGAATCATTTTTACTTTCTTAAATGACCATGTTTGTATGACCAAATGTTTTCAGGGATCCTTCAAGCTCTACCCGCTTTCAGATGACCCGGCCATACCCTCACCTCCACAGCAGTTCAGAGAGCTTCCTGACAGCGGCCCTCAGGAGTGTATCGTCAGGATCTACGTGATCAGAGCAGTTGACCTGCAACCCAAAGACAACAACGGTTTAGTAAGTGTCATGCGCCTTAACACAGCATAAGCATTTCACCTAAATCAAAAACTGTATTTCTATATGATACACTTCTTTTAAATGCAACTAAAACTGTTTTCTATGTAGTGTGATCCATACATTAAGATCACTTTGGGAAAGAAGACTATGGATGACCGAGACAATTACATACCAAATACCCTAAACCCAGTGTTTGGAAGGTAGTGTGATTTTTTTTTTTGTGCATTTTTTTTTAAAGGATTACAGTTATTAATGTCTTTGTTTGCCATGTCATAATAGTTAACCACATTTTCTTTTTCTCATCAACAGAATGTTTGAGATGTCCTGCTTCCTCCCTCAAGACAAAGACCTGAAGATCTCCATTTATGATTTTGACCTGCTTACTCGTGATGAGAAAGTTGGAGAGACGGTGATTGACCTGGAGAACCGGTTACTTTCTCGTTTCGGGTCCTACTGTGGTCTGCCGCAGACTTATTGCATGTGAGGCACCATATACGTAAACCTTAAAGTTATTTAAAATAGGGCTGTAACAGTTATACGGCAACATTGATGGACTGGCACCCTGTCCAGGGTGTACCCCGCCTTGTGCCCAATGATTCCTGGGATAGGCTCCAGGTTCCCCATGACCCTGAAAAGGAGTAAGCGGTAGAGGATGGATGGATGGATGGATGGATTTCATGACCTGTTATTTAATTAAGCCTATGTAAGAGTTCTGTAATAATATTAGTGGACTGAAATGCTGGGAAAACGCATTTTTGAATATAGAGTTTTGATATTTAATATCATTTAAATTAATCCAACTAATCAATTAATACGAAAAATAATGCTAAGCTTAATTGGTTATCAAAATAATCATCAAACTACTGTGAATGAGACTCTGACCTGCAGATGTTATTCCTGAGAGAATAGATCTGGGCCAAATCAGTGGCGAGACCAGCTGAAGCCGTCGCAGATTCTTCAGCACCTTGCACGTCTGAAGGGAGTGTCTCCTCCTAGATCTGAGGACAACGGGAACACCTTAATGTTCAATGGGCGAGAATATCAGCTCTCTGACTTTGGTGATTTTTTTTTATACGTTATTATTAATTGGTGTGCTAAATCTTCCAGCGCATTCAGTTCTCTAATTTCTTTGAATGAATTATTAATTAATACTTTTTAAATTATCTGTAGAGGCTAACAAAGAAATTCACCAGCACCTGGGCCCACCGAGTGAGCGGATCTCACTGCATGTTCTCAGGACACAAGGCCTTGTTCCAGAGCACGTGGAAACCAGAACACTCTACAGCACCTTTCAACCCACTCTTTCTCAGGTTTTTACTACATAATCACCTCTTAACGCACCACTCTGAACATCTGTGTTACTGGAACAGATTTTGGAAGTAACTTAATATGTAAAGAATAAAAAATGACAGGGTATTCTTTTATAGGAAAATTATCAATAGCAGGGTGGAGTGATGTAGGCTGTTACCACCAGTTGATTATTTTCCAAAATAGGCACATCCTGAAGTATTTTATACCTCTTAAACATCAACAATTTTCCAATTACAAATTTTAATTTATTAATGAACAGCATGTCATTCGATGTTGTGACATGTCTGTGAGACAAGTTAGTTCCTGTTCTAGCAGCTATAAACAATTGTTTCATCACCATACACTTTTTTTTTTTTCGTTTTCTTGAAGCTAATAACACAAGTAAACGCAGCTTATGTTACAGAGAAACCAGAAAATAAGAAGGTCTCTGTCAGGAATATTCTGAATCCACATACAAAGCACTGACACTACAGATTCCTTCCATAAACCTTCGAATAAAAACCCCACAGAGAAAAATGCCTCAATACATTTTAAAATCCCTTTATTATTAGCCTTAGATTATCTGCCATACAAGTCCTTGTGAATTAGCTGTTACTGTACAAATGATGATGTATTAGAACAAGCACATTAATACAAATCTGTGAATTAACCTTGATTTATAGCAGACACTCAGAATTTATGACCAATAAGATTTGGGAATTCAATAGCACAGTAGTATAAAAACATAGCATGTTTGCTAACCCTAAATTGTATTTGTACTCTGTCTGTTATAGGGAAGTATTCAAATGTGGGTTGATGCTTTCCCCAAAAACCTTGGACTTCCTGGACCTCCTTTTGATATTACCCCACGCAAGGCTAAAACGTAAGGAAAAGTTACTATTAATGACCGTTAATGACTCTTAACATTTCTAATAGGTGTGCAAATAACTAGTCTTTGTGGTATTCTTTTCCACCAGACATATGTTGCGTGTCATCGTTTGGAACACTACTGATGTCATTTTGGATGAAACTAGCATCACTGGAGAGAAGATGAGTGACATCTATGTGAAGGGGTACATGCTCACATTATTGTTTAATAGATCTATCATCAGTGCTTTCTTATTTAGAGAAACAGCATTTTATGTTGTTTGGGTTCGTGTACTTCATAGGTGGATGGCAGGAAAAGAGGAGGACAAGCAAAAGACTGATGTCCATTATAGATCTCTTGATGGTGATGGAAATTTCAACTGGCGATTTGTCTTTGAGTTTGATTATCTGCCTGCTGAGCAGCTGTGCCTGGTTTCCAAAAAGGTGACGCACGAATCTATATGAAAATGTGAAAAGATTACTACTATATTATACCATCCATCCATCCATCCATCTTCTACCGCTTATTCCTTCTTCAGGGTTGCGGGGCTATATTATACCATAATGATATAATTAGGGTATATACATTGAGTGATTAGGTGTGCTATTTAGCACAGCAGGCTCTGGTTAGCTTGACACTGAATATGGTTGCCAGAATTGCACTATGACTCCAAAATCATTTGGATATTTTTAAGCAATCCTGTGTGTTTTGGCATTGTGGTTCTAGACCAGGGGTGGAGAAATTATCCTCAAGTAAAAGTATAGATAACGTCAAAATATTACTCAATTAAAAGTGGAAGTATCCAGCCAAAAGTGTACTCAAGTGAAGAAAAAAAAAGTTGCTACTTTTAAATTAAAAGTTGCTACTTTTAAATAATGTATTCATTGTTTTTAACTGAGGAAGTCTAGTCCATGTCATGTTTTGGTATGAAAAGTAACTTGTATTGGTTATCTAAAACTGTTAGAAGTATGATAAGATGATAAAACAACTACACTGTTTTGCCTGAAAACATCATTCAGTCTGTAAATTTGCTGCTCATATGCATGACTATCAAGTAAATAACCAATATATACCATTATCTAGAATGTGAGTTGCTGCCTAGCCAGTTACGTTAGCTACTGGAATTGATGCTATCCTAACCTGGCATTAGCAAAGAAAACAGGCTAACTTAGTTAAATATGGTCAGTTAATGTGATGAAATGAGCAAAATGTACCTCAACACGCTTTAGCAAATGAAATGGAGTTCATTCTGTCTAGAGAGGTAAAGGAGTCTCATTATTTTATGCAAGTCTTTGTAACATTTTACCGAGGTTGGGCCAGGAGCGCTCATCCTTAGTGGGTAGTTACTTCATTGTGTAGCATGATAAGGTCACAGCAGATTACAAATTGTCATGATTTTTGAATGTTTTCATAGTATTGATGTACTTGATTGGATGCTAAACTGAAATGATACAATGCGATGCTAAACTGAGCCCATTCGATTGATGTGCATATAATGCCCAGTCATTGTCTAGATGAAAAGAAGAAGCATTTGTGAACGAGTATTTTGAAGGTCTAAATAATAATGTAAGGAGTAAAAAATAAGTTTAGTTTCCTGGAAATGTAAAGAAGTAAGAATACAAGCATTCAATTTCAAGATCACTTGAGTAAAATATAAATCCTTAAGTAAAATAATACTTAAGTATAGTAACCAAGTACTTTACACACCATTCCAGCTCACTAGTAAATCATAAAATGCATTCAAAAGTTAGTATATGAAGAGGAATACCAGGACGCTTTGTTTTATAAAAATACTCAGAAGGTTTTTCCTCTGAACAGGAACATTTTTGGAGTCTCGACAAAACAGAATTCCGGATTCCACCTCAGCTGATCATTCAGATATGGGACAACGATAAGTTCTCCCTGGATGATTACCTTGGTAAGATTTCTCACCTATTCTGTGTATGAGACATCTGAAATTCTCTTGCTCATGTAGTAGAGGGTGCTAATTTGCTGTGTTTTACAGGTGCTGTTGAACTGAATCTGAACAATCTCATCTCCCCTGCTAAAATACCTGAGAAATGCAGCCTGCACATGCTGGATAATGTGACTAAAACACCTCAGAAATTCGACCAGTCGAAGTCCCTGTTTGCCCAGAAGTCGGTCAGAGGATGGTGGCCCTGCTACATTGAAAAAGACGGAAAGAAGGAGCTTGGTGTATGTATAGCTTAGACGATGCCTTTAAATATAAGATTTATTTAAGACTTTGTAATGTAATTCAATAAATTCATCAGCGATTAATAAATAATAAAAAGACACTACTTTTTAGGGGAAAGTGGAGATGACACTGGAGATAATGAATGAGAAGGAGGCAGATGAGAGGCCAGCAGGAAAAGGCAGAGATGAACCCAACATGAATCCCAAGCTCAACCCACCAAAGTAATCACCAGCGGCCATGACAAAATATATCAAGTTTAATATAATGCTGACATTTGGTAACCTGTCGTTCTTTTTATTCATTTAGCCGACCAGAAACTTCCTTCTTCTGGTTCACCAACCCATGCAAGACCTTGAAGTTCGTTGTCTGGCGGAGATTCAAGTGGCTGTTTATCGGCTTGATTATATTGATATTAGTGCTGCTGTTCCTTGGAATCCTTCTTTATTCATTACCGGTAAGGACAAGATTGAATTTACCAAATAAAGAGTTGATAGTGTTCTCCGGATCATATAGTGGTATGTTATCGTGAAGGCACCGTCTTATTTCCTTCATATGGCAGGCAATGCATTAAGGATTTGAATTTTGTTCTTGCAGAACTACATCTCAATGAAAATTGTGCAACCGATTAAATGAGATGGACATCAGCTGTGGAGCGAGAGTCTGCCAGAACACACATTTTGTATTAACGGATCCAAAATGTTTTGAAATACAGAGTTTTACCGCGAATATTTACCGCAATCACTATACGTTTTTATATAGGATTTGATCTTTTTCACGCCATCACACTCACAACAATGGGCAGTTTAAATAACAATCACCTTGTCTGCTATACATAGTCACTTAATCGATGTTATTGAATTCAAAAACTCATATGTAAAATACATAATAAAGAACATTTTAAATGATCTTTGCACCAAAGGTGTTTTCTTAGTTCCCTGCTTACAGACATCAACCGGTATATGGTATACACTGCAATATTTAGACAAGGAACAGTAATCTGATCAGAATTTTAAGGCAAGACACTACAGGTAGAAATGACAATTTTGGTCATATCAGTTTGTTAGGTTTTTTGGATTAATGGCAGTAGTAATAAAAAAACTCTACGCTCAACAGAAAACCGTTCATTTCACTCTTTTGTCCACTGACAACCACCACATTATAGTTACATTATATACATTATTCTAATATACATATGAATCTAATAAACCTCTACAGTAGTCATAACACATGAAATCACATTGTGTTTTAAAAACTGTTCTCTTTTTTTTTTTTTTTAATTCAGAACCAAAAATACCCTGATAACCTGCATTCATGAATATCAGAAGGAGATCACAGAAAAAGTCATTTCCCAAAATGTTGATTATAGTTGGATTTATGTAAGATTTTATACTGGGGGGGAGCTGAGTGTGGAATATCATATAATGTGTTTTAATAACAGTACGTGGTATTTACTTGTTTAAGCAATGAATAAATGATTTTTCCAGCACCCTTTTCTGTATGATCACTTCTCTTGAAAGTGAAATAAAGATTTAAGTTCGAACAGCATTAAAAGGTGAGATTTGTGTGTGTTTAATTGAATTTGGTTGAGTGTGCAAATATATGCATATGCAATTAGCCTCATTTGCATAAATACATTTCGGAACGTTCCGATGCAAAATAAATATTTATAAGAACATGAATAACTACTAGCAAAGATTAATGTTGGGAATGTCTATTGTTAATATTTTTTTTTGTTTGTTTAATTATTTAATTATATCCTTCAATTAATTTATAATGACGTTTATTTCGGGTTGCCAATGTGACGCGTTTGATGACGTCAGGAACCAAGGGGGCGGGGGGTTATAAAGTGGTGGCGCTAGCTCTGTCATCATTACTACATCAATTCCCCGAATATTCTCTCACATATTTTATTTTTCATTATTTAAGTTTATGCTTTATATTTATTCCTTAGGAACATTAGTCTCAAGGCAGGCGGTTTTGTGGAGTGAAGGTAAGTGGATGTGTGAGAAAACACTGAGAAAAAACTGATTAGCAAGAACACAAACAAACAAACAAACTAGCAGCCGTTTGAATGAATGAACAAGTCAGTTGTAAACTGGTTTAGAGATGTTAGCTGCCATATTTTGATGCAGATACATAAATATGATGTTTTGAAAGCACTTGGACTCATTGAGCTGTGTGTCACTGCTGTTCTCTATCTGGATAACTCACCATTTACCACCAGCTAGTTGCCAGTTGGCACTTTTCTACCCTTACCTCCCCATATAGTGTTTTTGGATGAAAATTCAGAGGCAGGAACCATGACGAAAACATCTTTTAAAAATGACAACAAACAAGAGTTAAACCAAGAAGTAAAGATAAATTGGGTCAGAGAGAAAAAAATTCAGGAATTTATGGAACATTTTTACCTAGAAGTTGTTAAATCCTTCTTTTTGCTGTTTGAGTTGATTTTATCTCTAAAAACAAGCCCATCTCTGATGAATCGAACGTCTTAACCACAGGGCTACAAGAGTTTAGGCCTAACTTACAGTTTTTTGTACCATGTATGGAAGGAGTCTCCAGTGTCAGTGCTTTGTAATGGTCAGTATGTTTTCTGCCATAGGCAAGTCTTCTGGACAGGCTTTCTGCTTGCTAGGTAACATGATAAGCTGTAGTTTTTGTCGTATAATGTTCGAGAGCGAGAGGATGGGGACGAGGCTGGTGTGTGAACGATTGTTTTAACTGTTGCCACAAAGTTGGAAGCACATAATCGTATAGGGTGTATTTTCTTGCCGTAGCGTTACAATTTCCCATCACTGGAACTAAGAAGCCCAAACCTGTTCCAGCACGAGTGTCCCTGTGCACAATGCGAGCTCCTTGAAGACATGGTGCACACAAGTCTGGTGTGAAAGATCTCACGTGTCCTACACCTCAACCCTGAACAGTGAACACCTTTGGGATGAACTGAAATGCTCACCGTGTCCTACGCCTCCTCACCTGACCTCACTAATACTCTTGTAGCTGGATGAGCACAAAGCCCCACAACCATGGTTCAAAATCTAGTGGAAAATCTTCCCAGAAGAGTGGAGGTTATTATAACGGGTAAGGAGGACTAAATGTGGAATAAGATGTTCAGCAAGCACATACGAGTGTTATGGTCAGGCGTGCGGAAACCTTTGGCCCCACAATGTATAATGTAAGTGATTAACAAGAACTAACTTCTCTTGTGGACATTCTACAACATTATATGCTGTGCTGTTAATAATTATAGGAATGTAATTATTCACTTCTGCGTCATCAAAGCATGGATTCCTATAGCAGCAAGCGCACAAGTCGTCTTTTATTCCTTACTTTAAAAATGCCTTGAGGCGGACTATTTCAGACTGGTGTGGAACCGAGCCAACAGCACCAAGAAAATTACAGAAGTAGTATGAAGACACGAGGCTTGAGCTGATTTCATTTTAACTCAGACTGTAAATTCCTGCAGATGGTCAGTAACAGCTGCAAGTGTAACTTGGCTTCTTCATTTAAGCTGATGATTCTTCAGCGCGCTTCACTGACACAAAGGTGGATTATCCATCATCCTACCCACCCACAATGCATTTGGAAATGTAAATGCACAAGTTACAAATTAGACAAACCTGACAGAACCATACATGTTTGTTTGTTTTTCTGTTTTGTTTACCTTGTTTGGCATTTGGAGGAAGCGCTGCATGAACCCAGTAGCATTACAGACTGGCCATCTGTCTAAGTGTTTATCTAATAGTTAACCCCAGATCATAATTATTATGCCACCCATGAGACATTGTGATGTAATGCATTTCTTAACCCTAATAGTTTCATTGTTGAACTCTGGTGTAATATCACAACCATTCATCGCTGTTTAACAGGCACAGAGAAGATGCCTTGCATGGGCACTGTTCATGACGTTTTTAATGATATGCATGTTGATACGTTTTTAATACTGATGTGATACTATGTCCTTGTGAACGATTCTTGGCAACAGTACCCTAATTTTCAGACTATTGAGTGCACCTGAATATAAGCCACACCCACTAACTTTAAAAAGAAAAACAATTTTGTACATATATAGGCCGCACTTGTCTAT
>JAOUWY010000078.1:21139853-21161428 GCA_025728095.1 Prietella phreatophila | reverse complement strand
CTGTCCAGGGTGTACCCCACCTTGTGCCCGATGCTTCCTGGGATAGGCTCCAGGTTCCCCGTGACCCTGAAGAAGGACTAAGCGGTAGAAGATGGATGGATGGAGATGCCTTATTTTCTACATCCTAAACTAAATACCTCAGTCGATAAAGTGAAACCTGAATGCAGGATCTTTTGTACAAAAGTTTTCGCTTCAACCGTTTATTCAGAAATGGTGCGTTTTTAAAGCGCGCACTAAAGAAGGTCTTAATCGGCCTGGCTGTTTTTGCTTTGTCACTTAAAACCTGGCTGCCATCCTCAAGTACAGCGTGTTAGTGCTGACGTGCGTTCTTGCTGATTAGGTTTTCTGGATTGGGTTGGACGGCCTGCCGCTACGCTGTCAGCTTCTGGCATATTTGTTCACACCCACCCTTCAGCATGCGCTTCATCCAGACTTCTCACAGTGCCGTGATGTCACATGATGCAGGATCCGGAAATCTTGCAGTGCTACACTGATTGAACTTGTAAAACGGACTGCTCCCAAGCTCCACCTTATTTTGGGTGGCTGTGGCTCAGGAGGGAGAGCGGTTTGTCCACTAATCGTAGTGTTGGCGTTTCCATTCCCGTCCCACGTGGAGAGCTGCGCCTTGCATGGCAGCTCTGCTATCATTGTGGTGTGTGAATGGGTGAATGAGACGCAGTGTAAAGCACTTTGGAAGCGCTCTATAAGTGCAAACCATTTACCAGACCATATTTTCTTCATCTTCCATTCACTGTCGCTGTCCTCTATCTCATGTTATCAGCAGTTGCATTTCACATAGACGTACACTATGTAAACAAATGTTTGTGGACACCTGACCGCAAACACATGCTTCTACATATGATTCTTCCCCAAACTGTAGCTTACAAAGTTGAAAGCACTCGGTTGTACAGAATTCCTTTGTATGCTGTAGGATTTCTTCAATTTCCCTTCACTGGAACCAAGGAGCCAAAACCTGTTCCAGCATGACAGTCATTGTGCTCAAAGTGAGATCCATAAAGACGTGAAGTGTGCTTTCGCACATACTTGTTGTTTTGTAGTATAAATAGGGCGAGTAGCATGTTCACACGTTTCCAGATAATGCGTGCATTCAACCGACTAAAACGAAGTGAGGAATGCTGGACACTTCCTGCACTTAACAGTCGCAGCTTTTCGTAATTACGTAGGGCTACCAGGCGCTGACGTCGGCACAAATTTGCTCCGAATCAAAAAGGTCACGTTTGTGCATTTAAGAGGTAACATTGACGAACAGTAAACCGAAAAAATTCATTTTCGTTGGCTCTGGGTATTCTGCTAAAGCTAGTGGCGTGGCGTTACGTGCGTTTGACGTCCTATGTCATCGACTGGGGAAACGCCTTAAACTTCCGCTTCCATTTGAGACTGTACTACCATTCTAAAAGTCGTACACTAGACTATAGAGCACATAGTGTAAGTGAGTACTGTATAGCATGCCATTTGGGACACTACTATGATTTGCCAAGGTTTAAATGGAAGAACTGGGGTGTCCTGCACAGAGCTTTGCCCGCAACAACACCGCACAATGTTGGGAAACCACGAAAGACGTCAGAGTCCTGGTGTTTTTTTTTTGTTTTTTGTTTTTTTAACTTGATAACGGTATTGTGTATATTTATACTGTTCAGGTTTGGCTTGTTAACAGATGACACCAGAACCATGCAAAATATCTGGTTCCATTTTCCAACGCCGTCAAATCCTCTCTGGTCTTTCCAGCACCATTCTTTTTATTCGTCTGTTTTGTAACACAAGCTGTCAGCGATTTTGAAATGAAAACTTTTTGGCCCAGTCATTTCAAGCAATAAGATGTCAAGGCTTCGCTCGGCTCTAAACATCCTAATCCAGCCGGATAGTGTATGGATTTATTTTTTAGTTGATGAATACCTAGACATTTCCTTTTTCATAGTCTGTTTCTGAATGATCATAGCCATGATATAACCGTTTATCCGACTGTAGACGGTTTATCCGACTATTTTTTCTTTTTATTATTTTTTTAAAAGAGATGGAGGAGGAAAAAATTGCTTTCAGCAGCTTTAATGTAATGCTGCATTTTGATTTAAAGCTTTTAACTTCACATTTCCAATCTCTGACGGGGGGGCAAAGAAAACGCCCCTCGGGAAGTTGTCCTCAATCCAGAGTGAAACCAAACCGATAAAACAAAGTAGCACTTTGTACGCGGTTTGGGACACAGCCCACAGCTTCAAGCAGTCGTCTATTTGCACCTATAGCATGACAAATAATTAACTGCACTTGAAGCTTTTATAAAATTAAAAATAAAAACACAAACTCTATTCGGTACCATAACGAAGACCAACTGTATTTTGATGCGTGAAATTCCAGAGCGGACGGCTTTGGGACGTAATGACGTGCCGAAAAATGAGAACATGAAAGGAATAGTCTAAAAGCAACTCATGTAAACACCTTAAACACAATATTGTTTTATTCAGAATAAGGTCAATGATTATATTATTACCAGGTAAACGTTGTCACATGACTAAACAGGTCACTGCTTTGAGGAGCAAGATAAATCACTCCTCAAAGGTAGCTGGCTAGATTGTTGCTAACAAAAAACTCGCATGGAGGCATCAATGTTCCGCCCCCTTGAAATCGAAAATGGAGTCCTTCTGACTTCAGAGTTGAGACGAATGCAATCTAAGCTTGACGTGAGAGAAGAGAGTCAGGAAAAGGAAGCAAGGAAGGCGGATAAAGGAATATCCTGAGTCACCTAAGCTGCGTTGTTAAATGCTGAGGCTTTTTGTTTGTTTTATGTGCAGAGCGTGTCTTCCTGTCCTGTTCCTATAAAATGCATTATTTTGGCTTTCAATAATAAGAAATATTTACCTACATGTAGTTCATACTTTGGGATCTCTCAAATGTGTGGTGTTGGTTGGTTTATTTATTTATTTCCCCTCATTTAAATAAAATTTGTACTTTGGTTAAGTTCACTTATGGCCTGGGGGAAAGGGGATAGGACAGAGAGAGAGAAAGAACATGACAAATCAGCCATAACATAACAAACTGCTCCTGTGTGACACAGCAGAAAAGTGTTTGCTAGAACTCCAACGTCCCTGGAGTCCACGAGTGGGAGGGACGGCATTACTCTCAGAACAACCATAGCCATTCGTGAGCATTCATGTATGCGGAAGACGGCAGTTAGCACTCTCCTCTTGTGTTGAACAGGTTATTAAAGCTTATTCCCTCCAGGATTTTTGTGATCGCAGAAATGATCACAAAATCGAGCAAACTCTGCAATATTCGGAGGAGCTGGCAGTTTTCCTATATTACCGCAAGTTTGGGCCAAGACGCGACATCATCGCGTCGTGCATTCAGCCAAAACCCTCTTCGATTCAAGTGTCAGACATGAGTACAGGTCTCGTTTGCCAACAAACATCACCGTGAAACAGTTTTGCAAATTCAAGATGCTTTCTCAAAAAAAAAAAAACACAAACTCGGCAAGTTGCATTGCAAATTTTGAAAAATGCTGCAGCAAAATTAAACAATCCCCCCCCCCCCCCCAAATCCTTAGAAAATTCTGTACAGACACACCCAGCAACAACCAGAATCTTGTTAATCGTGACTCGACCACACCTGATTCCTCCTCTGGAGTTACTCCAAAGCCCTGTAAGAAACACCTCGGTAAATGTTAGCACTCTTGAATTAGCCTAATTTTTGCATGTTGTCCACTATGTCGAAATTATTTCCATACGCCAGCTACTGCGCGGCTGTTCTGTAGCTGTCCATCGGTAAACTGAAATAGTGATCAACCAATAGCTGGGAACTAGGACTATGGGTGAAAACCCATGCACCATTTGGTTTAATGACTTCTGCAAAATATCGTTTAAAAATCATTCTCACCGAGCTGAGTTTTATATGATCTCTGCTCTGGTTAAGTCGGTCATTTCTCTCTGAAGCATTACTTCTTATAAGAACTGTATTACTGAGTGGTTGAGAAGACACTTCGGTTGCTATAACGTGAAGCAATGCTTATTTAAAAGCATGGTTTTCTGCGCGGATCGAAAATAAGGGGGTGTTTTTATCTGCATAACATACCGTCCTGAAAATCTAGCTTCATGTTGTTCATCTAGTACTCTGGCGAGTTTGTATTTTTAGAAAAGAAGGCCAAGGTGGCACTGAGCAATAAAGAAAAGCAGAAACGCAGGACTCCGGATGGAGGGAGGGAGTCGTGTGAGTCATTGAGTGGCTTCAGTGCTTCCAGCAGGAAGTGGAGTAAGCCTTGATGTCCCTCCCTCAGAGTTCGTCCAGATCTGCTGACTAGCTGTACGTTTGTGCGTCCGCGAGTCCCGTTTCGGTGGTAACGCGTGTCCACTGGGATTTCTCCATGGCATGAGCGTTGACGACAGGTGGAATTTGGAGAGCTGGGGCTGGACTGTGCTGTGTGTATTGCCCTACTTTCAGGTTTAACTCTTAAGACTTTTTTTATCATTATTTTCTCCTCTTCTTGTGGACGTGTGAACTGTGTGTGCATTTTGAGGTCATGTTCTCAGTCAGCTCTGAGCTTTTTGTGTTGCACAACAATAAACCTTTGAGGCTGTGTGAAGGTCATCCTGCAAAGTTGTAGCTCATATCAGTGCATGCCAGCTGCCGGAGTTTCAGCTGTCTAGGCAAATGTAGCAGGCCTGTTGCAATCAGAACGGCTCCAAAGTTCAGGAGCATGAACACTGGAATTGTTTCCAGTTGGTGGCTTATGGATTTTTTTTCTTTTTTTTTTCCTCCCTTTTTTTTCTTCTCTTTCTTAGACCCCACCCCCGCCACATTGGAAACATTTAGTTGACTAGAAACCATGGAGGGGCACAATGTGGAAACATCCCACCCCTTTTTTTTTTTTGCGCGCTTTAACGTGTGGCTGAGATATTTGTTTTCGTTCGAGTGGGCGGTGCTTCCTTCTGTGTTTAGCGCCGTGTGTGTCGTTTGGTCTCTCTGTGCTGGAATACAGCCGTAACCTTTCTACTTAACCTTTTTTTTTCTTTCTCTTTTTTGTGAGAGATTAATTTATTTTTAGCGTCCTTCTCCTCCATTCCAGTATCCTCACATGCACATGGCGTGGTTTGAATTAAGCTGAGGCATGAAAGACGAACGCTACTAACGAAAAAAGGCCGAGACATATCGGTTTATTTATCTGACGTTTGTCAGAGGATTCCAAAAATCCTCTGTACTGTTTAGTTGAATGTAGTTCATGATGCTTTCTTTTTCGTTTTCCGATTGTCTTTGTGTTGCGACGAAGAATAATTTCATCACCGTGTGTCCCTCAGCTCCAGCTACTCTTCGTCTGCTCTGGAGTACGAGAGGGAGCACAAACTCCCTCCTGTGTTCGAGTCGCCCAGGATGTCGCGACGCAGCCTGCGCCTCCACACCAACTCCGCTCTCTACGGAGACGACAGCCTGCTGGACTCCTAGGTCAACCCCGGCGCTTCCTACAGTACCGAAAGCCGGGTTCACCGGGAGAGCAAGTGAGACAGCTTTACTACTAATGCGGATAATCTAGATTTACATTAGCCGTGATTGGAGACTAGTTCGTTCCAGCGTGAGTGCACAACCCAAAGATTTATTATTCAGGTACAGTGACGAGATAATGAAACACCTAGAATAGTGGTGTTTTTCATTGTTGACCTGTCCTGACTTGAAGGTCAATTAAAATGCAATAAATGAGCAATTTCTGCTTGATATTTGCACTATGCGCTCAACAACTCCTTGGGTTACTTCCGATTACCTTCTGGTATTTGTGTCTTAACCTCTATAGTGGTCTGATAATTTTCTGCATACAGTTTATAAGGTTTAGTATTTGTTTTCGTATATAGTGATGGCCTGACGGACCCAGCTTGCTCGTTATGTCCCATGCTTATACTTGATTTAGTGACGTAGCCACTGTCGTTTTATCAAGTCTCCAAAGTGCAGTTTGTGCACCATAATTATAGTCAAAAAATATCACAGGGGTTTCATGATTTTAAATTCAATGGTTGTGCTTGTTTAAAAATAAATGGAAAAAAATCATAAGCTTACTCCTGATGATGTAAACATGGATAAGGAATGTCAGCGGGTATTTGATGTTTTATATCATTTTTAATTTGTTTTTTTCTCTACTTTAAACAGGTATGTAATGAGCATTTTCTAATCTTCATGTTTATATTGGCAGTGTGTGTGAGCTAGATCTATATCACCAGCTTGGTGAACCGCTTCCTCTTCCATTATGCCCTATATGGAAGCCAATTTCCTCCAGGTAGAAAAGAGAAAAATTGCATACCATATTTTTGTCCACCTTATTTTTGGCTGCAGGAGCAATATGTCAACAAATTTTGACCTCTCAAAATGTAGGCTTATCCTGAAAGTTTGACTTCTCAACTTTTATTTATCTCGGAACTCTGGATTATCTCAATTTTAACCTATTATCTCAGAATTCTGATGTATTCTCAATTTATTTCTCCGAATTCTGACTTATTTTAAAGGTGGCTTTTATTATTTAATCAAGTCTGACGTATTATCACAAAATTTTACTCATCTCGAAATTCAGAATTAGATTTCTGACTTCTGAAAATATTAATGAATTAATATTATTAATTATATAATATTTGACTTATTTAATTGTATTTTTCTCGCTCATTTATTATTGCAAATTAGCTTGGACTATATCGAATGTTTGGCCAAAATATACCAAAATAAAGATTTATGATTTTTTTTTTTTTATGTTTGTAACGGCCAAATCTTCTTTTTAAAAACATTTTTGGGATTTGGTTCAAAGGAGCCATCCTTGAATGTGAATTCAAAAACATTCAGTATTTTTTTGATGCATCGTTTTAAATGCTATTTATGTCGGCTTTCAAATGCACTTGCCTACAAAGCTGGCTAATAAGGTTATCCTGCTAAACCGCTTTGAGATGTGCACTACATAAGAGTAAGATAAGGCTATGCTAGTAGTTAAAACTTTCTCTATTATCACGTCAAAGCGTTGATGCTGATGGTAAGACGTCAGATATTTCAGATAAGAAGTCAGCATTTTGAGATAAAAAAAAAAAAGTCAGAATTATGACATGCTAAAGAAAACCAAATGTTATGCAATTTTTAACTCTTCCCTCACAGTTTACTTGAGAAGCAGCACCATTTGCTGTGTTCTCTCCACCGGCTTCCTGTAGCTGCCCACGTCAGATTTAAAACACTGATGCTTGCCGACAAAGCAAAAAATGGACCTGCGTTCGCCTACCTTAAGACACTTATCGCTCCCCACGCTGCAGCATGCTCCCTCTGAGCCTCTAGCACAACTCGACTGCACCCACCGTCCCTCAGGGTACAAGACCTGCATCAAGACATCTCTCTGTCCTTGCGTTCAGGTGGTGGGATGAACTGTCCTCGTCTGTCTGAACAGCTGAGTCACTGTCTGTCTTCAAACAAAGACTAAAGTCCTACCTCAACATCAAGCACTGTCCAGCTACTTTTAAACGAATGACTGTAGTCACTACCTGTTTATTATTTATTAAAAATCCTTTCACCATCCAAATGTTCAACACTTTGCATCCGATATACTGCATTTCCAAGATATCCTCGACGCATGACGCGCAAAAATTACCCGTCGTGACCAAACTGTTAGTCAGTGTCAAAATATAAACGCGTCGCAGTTTTCCATTCATATAGCTTTGCTTGTCCGATGTTCCTTCTGTGCTCTCGGTGGGGTGCGTCTCGATCAGCTCTCTAGGTCGTGAATCAGTATATATCGTGTACACGAGTTCAGGTGACGTGACCACGTACTCGTGTTGTAAAACATCACCACTGTAATTTATCACCAGGATAACAAACGACTTGGATTTGTAGGTGAAGTTCGCTGAACTGGGAAGCTGATTGAGATGCATTCTTAGTGACCTACTAGATTCATGGGAGGAAGGATTTAAAAGAAATAAAAAAATAAATCTCATGCATGATTTTGAATGTCATGGGACAGAGAAAGGCCGTGTTGAATTAAAGTAGAAATGTATTGGATGCAGTAGTGTGCTCTCACCGAGCTTTGCAACAGCGTCTACAGCAGCTCTTCTGTCCTGCAGGATCACTTTGGCTTAAATTGCTAATTTGTTTATATTTTGGGAAATGCAACAAATGAAATGAATTAGAAAAATATCTGTAGTAGATACAGACAAAAATAAGAAATGCTGGTTGCATACCACACCTTCATTTACGACATTTATTTACCGTTCATCGTGGCGTTTTTCCTTTTTATGGATTAAATAAAAAATTCATTCCTTCTCACCTGTCCTGTTTTCTGGTTGGTTGGTTTGGTTTGATTTTAGGACCGTGAAGAGCAGGAGGTCTCAACGCTCCGTATCTGGTTCAAGTACGCTACTTCAGACTCCGGTGAAGAGTCAGTCCTTGGCACTGCAGGCCCACAACAGCAGCATGCACAGCTGTGCTGCAAGCGACGCCTCACTGCTGTCCTCCCTGCTAGATGAGTCGAGCATCCAGGAGCGCACACGAGTCGACAGCTTTTGGGGTCAGTGCCCCTTACTCGAGTGTCTGTGATCACATTAGTTCATATTCTGGGCCAAGTGTTGCTGAGTGAGTGCTAAAATATTGTTTTTGTTGTTTTTCCCCCCTCCATCCTGATTTAGGGTTGGATAAGGATGGAGATCTCAAAGGTATGCCATTCGCTCTTATTTTCGAGAATGTTAAGAATACTTTTGTTGTGATGTACAGTGTGGATTAATGGTGATCTCTGGCTAAACTGAATAAGCATGAGTGTGTGTGTAACGCAAGGATAAACGCTGGATATATATAATCTCTTATTTCTTCTTTGCTGTAAAGAGTTGTCTCAAGTGTATCTATATTAACCGGAAAAAATGACTTTACACAATTTTCCATTTACCTCAAGTATAGTCGATCAGAAAAGACTTTTTCTGGGTCTGGGATCATTGGTAGTTTTGCAATTGATCAAAACGCTTGAATATACACCCACCGTCCACTATAATAGGAACACCTGTACAGGTCGGATTGGTTCAAGCTGCCAGGAAGGATGTCGTAACTCAAATAAGCAGCTTCACAACCGTAGTGAGCAGAAAAGCATCTCTGCATGCACAAAACACCGAGCCTTGAGGTGGATGAGCTACTACAGCAGATCACATTGGGTTCCATTCCTGTCAGCCAAGAACAGGAATCTGAGGCTATCATGGGCACAGACTCACCCAAACTGGACAGCCCGTCTGGTACCAACACCCATACCACAGTCAGTCACAGAGCTCACATTTCTTTCCCGTTCTGATGTTTGATGTGAACAATAACTGAAGCTCTTCATCTGTATCTGCATTATTTTGTGCATTGTGCTGCTGCCACATGATTAGCTGATTGGATAACTGCACAAATGAACAGGTGGTCTTATTAAAGTGGACAGTGAGTGTATGCTCAAACCTTTATTTATATATTTTTATATATATACATAAATAAAAAATATATAAATAAAATTGCTCCCCCTCCAAATTTTATAACATAATTAGAATAGTACTTTATACATGGAACCATACAATTCACAACTCTCTGCTTTTGTTTCCTGGAATCCTAACAAGGTGTGCCAAGTCATTCCAGTTTTCCAAGGTGGCAGTCACCTTTTAATTTGTATACCTCAGTCAGTAATAACTTACAGTTACAGTGTAATTATTGAGTCAGGTGAGGGGGGGAACTGTATAATGAGAAGTTCCTGAGCTGCTGTGAGTCACAGTTAGGTCAGTGCTGGTGGTTTGGTCGGTATTGATGAAGGATTTGCACTTTGTAAGGCAACATCTCACACAATCTTGGCCAACGTTAATTAGTAATCTGATTACACAGATAGGTGAGAACCAGCAAGTCCACCAGTGGAAGAGGGAGGGAAAGTGAGCGTGAGTCAACACTAATTAATGAGAAGGAAAACTGCATTTTAGCTGCTTCTTGCTGATGAGATGAGGCATTTCTTTTAGAGCTGCAACAACTAATGCATAAAATCGACGCTGATCGATTTTGATAATTGTCTGTGAATGTCATTATCAATTAGTTGGGGTACATTTTACTTCTGAAAACATGCATCGGATAGTACAGACTAAAGTTGTGTGTAAAGCAAATGACGTAATATACACTTGCACTATGTACTATGTACTCTACCATCTAGTGCAGGGGTCCCCAACCCCCGGGCCATGGACCGGTACCAGTACATAGGTCATTTGGTACTGGGCCTGCACAGAAAGAATAAATAACTTGCATTATTTCTGTTTTATTTATTGTCCGAGTCTGAACGATGTTTTATTTTGAAAAATGACCGGATTCTCTCCGTTACATCGGTCTATGACTCACTCTTGACGCATATCAGGACGCTTGTCTCGGTCACGTGATACGTTAAGCGTTAGGGGGCAGACCGGATGTTGCTCATGTTATGTTGTTGGCGTGATGTTACCATGATGCTGCTAATAAAGTTGCGATTTCACATTGGATTCACGTTTATTATTATATTTTAAAAATACACCAGTTTTTATACTGGTTGTATCATTGTATTTTGTTGTATTTATCCACCACACCTTAAAGGCCGGTCGGTGAAAATATTGTCTGATATTAAACCGGTCCGTGGGGCAAAAAAGGTTGGGGGACCTCTGGTCTAGTGTATGAATTTTAGAAAGATAATATGATCTCAAATGGAACACGAGCCGTTTTTTACTAACCGGAACCAAAAGCCGTCTCCCTGTCAATGGGACATGATGTCAAACGCACGTAGGGCTGCAACGAACGATTATTTTGATAACCGTTTAAACTGTCGGTTATTTCTTCGTTTCATCGATTAATTAGATTAAAAGACCAGTTTTTATGTTCTGTATTTTTTCGAAAAAACATTTTACTTTTTTTTTTTTGATGTTGTTCAATCATTGTGCAAATTGAAGGCTATGAAAAGGTATTAATTGGATCTATGTGGGCCATGATGTACATTGTGCAAAGGATAAAAAAAAAATTCTTTTGAAAACAGAAAAACAGCTGATTTGTCCACAAGCTTTAAAGCAGAATTTAAATCACTATTTTAAAAACACTAAAAAAGAAAAACAAAAGCACAAACTAAGTGTTAAATGGTAAGAGGTTGAATGTTCTGCGTTAACGCACACGTTCACTCATCTGAACACAGTATCATTACGTATGCAACCCAAGTATATAATCAGTTTGTGAATTTTATTTAAAATAAACCCAAATTTTTATTCGAAGTTATGGGTCCCCCCCAATCTGATTAGTCATTTAATCTGAAGAATAATAGTCCGATTTCATCATCGTTAGTTGCAGCCCTAATTTCTTTTGTCTTACAAGTTGAAGAGTGTAAGTCGTTTTGGCTAAGGAAATAACGATCGCTTAATAATGTACATTTTATATAGCTATGCGCAGTCGCTCCGTGGTATCAGCGATGCACAGGGACCGATTTTGCTCTGTGACAGTAACACTGACTATTTTATCTTCATAACACTTCTTCTGTAAGACCACAACAGCAGCAGATGTTTTGGATTCTGAGCGTCACAAATATGTCACACTCCAAGCTGCATATTACCTCACTAAATATTATGTCGGTGCGTCTTACTGTGATGTTACTGTGTAGGCATACCGATTAGTGCTCAGTATGTGGCTTGGAACAGTCTTGTTTTGGCAGATGTGAGATTCATCTGCATGGTGGAGATCAGCGCAGCACAACCAGCAGTAGCATTTTTCGTCCTTCACTTCTGATCTTGTGTTTAGTAGCTTTGGGAAGTGGACATGGTTTGAGCCATATGTTGTATTTACACCCCCCCCCCCTTCCCTTTCTACAAAAGTAAGTACAAAAATGGAGAAGCAAATAACAGCAACGCTGATTGATTAAATTTGGGGTAATTGGAAAATCATGTAAACTAGATTTTTATTTATTTTTAAATGGTTGAAAAACTGTAAATAAATACCAGCACGGTGTTAACATTCACTCAGCGAGGCGCTATAAGGTGCCTGATGTGCATATACTTTCCGGATGTTTTCTTTAGATCAGACCCTCCATGCGGACCACAGCTTCTCTGACAACAACAGCGGCACACACGTGGCTCAGACTCAGACCTCCATGATACACAACCGCTACTTCTGCAATAACTGCGTGGCCGGCCGCTCTGACAGAAGAGATGCTCTCCAAGCCTACACCTCCTCTAAAACCTGCTTCTCCTCCTCCTGTTCGTACTCCTCGGCCGCTCTGCACAGCACCGCAGTGGATGGAACCGCCTCGGCTGTGAGCACGTCCTTCTCCTCTCCCCACACTACAGTGTACAGCCGAGAGCGGAACCGCCGACACAGAGCCGGTGAGAGATCTCGGTGTTCTCTAGAACGTACTGCCAAGGTGTGGGAGTGTGTTATGTGCTCATGAACTTCCTTGTTCATGCTCGGCACAAGCTGCGCATCGAATCCTGCGGGTTTACTGTAATAACGGAAAGAAACCAGCTCAATTATGTGTCTGCTCGTAATTGACGTTCAGAGCTTTGTACTCCCATCAAACTTCAAGGAGTTCCTGATCTTTTGATTGATTGAGTTCATATCTCGAGGCCATGCGTATTATTCGATGGGGTTTTTTTTTTTTTTAAAGATTTTATGTTGGCTTACAGGTTATTGTGGAGCATTGTGATTCATTATCTGGGTGGGTTTTAATATCTGCCTGTGATTTGTCTGTAGGTGTGCTCGGTGTGGTCTCGGAGGCCTTCCTGCATTACAGCAGGAGAGTCTGTGCCTCTGTAGTGTGTGTATTTTACATACTCGTGCAGAGCATTCTCAAGACCTGCCAGTTAGGCAAAGGTATCCACCTTCCATCTGGCCCTGAACTTTTTTTTTTTCTCTTTTCACTCTGGCTTCTTAACTGGTGCATGGTGTATTCTGAACATTTTACCTTGTTTTGCCTTCTCTCCTATGGCTTAGTGAGTGTGTTAATTTCTTATCAGCACCCATGGTTGTTAAATGAATGCATTTGATAAGTAAGCAGGTTAGGGTGTTACCGTGACAGCGAGTGTAAATATTGGTTTTTGCTGGGCCTTTTATTTATGCTATGAGAGAAATTTTAACATCAGTTTTTTTTTGGGGGGGAGAATGGGAGGAAGCAGAGTTTGCCCTAGAGAATCCAGAAAGTCCATCTACTACATGTTGTCAGTCTGATTGAGCCTCCTCTATACTAATAGTGATCGGAATCTACTAACCCCCTCCCCAAAAAAATCAATAAAAAACCAGCCCGACCCATTCTAACTATCTATTGTTTAAGTCTGAGTAACGAACGCGGTGGATTCATGTTGGTTAAGGCTGGTGTAAGTAAATGAAGTGTCCCATGTTGGGTTGGGACTTGCAGAGGAGGCCTCGACCGTTATCGGCCGGTATTAGGACACTTTGTTGGGTGTGTTCTCCATAATGAAGAAGAAATATGCTGTTCTTGTCGTCTTCTTTCCCCCCTCATGTCCTTTCATGTCAAAATGTGTCTTGTGTATTTGACTCGACTAACTCGCTGGAATGACTTCTGTCCTGTAAACACCTCAGACTAGGATTCACACCCGAGATTCACACCGCATGCAAATCAGTGTCCACACAGCTACCGTGCTAATACTCTGCGATTCCCGGCCGTCTTTAACCTCTGTCCTCCGTCTTTAACCTCACAATTTTTTCTTTACCATCAAGAGATTTTCTCATGCTGACAGTGTTCCTGTTTCTGTGTGTTTATCTGTTCAAGTAAGAACGTTATTTAAGTTGTATTTGTGTTCGTGTGTGTGTGTGTGTGTGTGTGTGTTAACCTCGATCTCTCTCCAGTCCCGCTGTGCTCACTGACAGACCGGTGTGTGAGGGTGTGCAGAAGGGCAGGTGCAGCCCTCACACGTTCGGCTCAGTCTATTGGGCTGAGGAAGACCAGTGGTGGCCGTGTTAACGGAGGTAATAACGGCGGTTCGAGCACTGCTGTCTCTCACCACTTTAATTCTTTGCATGAATGACGAGTCCTGAAGATTTTTCTTGGTCAAGTTTGAGCACTGAATCTTTTACTGTGTTCTGATTGATTTATTATTTATTCATTTTTCTTCAAAACTGGGCCTCCTGCTGTTCTTGCTATTTCTGTTACTTTCTAATCGGAGCGTCTCCTCTGGCGCTCGTCTTGTCGTCTCGCCTTTCATCCCCTGTCTTTTTCGTTTCTGGTGCCGATGTTACGCTGGTCACAGAATGGTTTGCACAAAGTGCTGATTCGAATTCTTTCATCCTGTATTATCTTCTCGCACCGCTTCAAGCCCTGACATCTGCACGTTTCACCCATCAGCCACTTCTCCACCATGTCCAACACTATTTAACCCTTCGGGCAGAAAAGCCGAGTACGACATGTTTCACATAAACAAATGGCTCTCTCTCTCCTGTGGACATTACCTTGGTTACATGCAAATCCTGCCTGTCTGCATCCACCCCTTCACATCCTGGGCTTTGATCAGCGGGAGAAAGGGCAAAGACTGCAGGCGGAACTGAGGGAATAGAATGATATTTTTTTATCTTGTTGTGCTGGTTTTCTGTAGGTCATGCTAGTTACTGTGGAACCATGAATGTAAATGAAACAGTGACTCAAAAGGACCCGCACACTCTTAATGGACCTCTGTGTAAGTACAGCTCTACATCTCTCTCGCTCTCTCTCTCGCTCTCTCAAACACACACGCTACAAAACAGACTTGCCGTACATACTTGCTCTATAAGTCTGAATGGATTAGGTTCGATGTGCCACACTGCATCGAAAACTGCTTTCTGAAAAGTTTAGGCGGTCTTTTAGTGCGTTGGTGTTTATCCCAGTACCTGTGCTTTAGGAACCGGTGAAGGTGTGTTGATTCGTTTGCCCGGCATAATGCTCAACAGGAGATGAGTCATGTCCTCAGGCACAGCAAACAAAACGTACATGACTCACAAGCACGTGGCAGCAGAACTTAAACAGACTTTGCATTCGTTCACAAAGACACCTCTGTTCCATATATCTACAGCAGATCACAAATCGGTTTGCTTCTGGTCATTACGTTTACCATCGTTTACTCTTTGGTTTTAATTGAAACAAGTTCACATGCATGATTTTATTTTTTGTAATCCTTTTGCCATTCATGTTCAATCCCAACAGGTGACGACTGCAAAGAGAAACAGACTTCGAGGACAATCACGGTCTCCACAAGGTCTTCCGGAGCCTCGTGGCTAGTAGAGGCTTTGTGGTTCCTTGTAACATTCACAGGTTTTGTACTTGCTGGTTCTTCACTTGCTTTTGTAGTCTGTTCCAGTTTTTGCTTTATGTGCTGAGTAACCATTTAATAATATGTATTGGGACATGTCTATGTGTAATCAGATCAATAAAAGGGTAAATGACTTTGCTTTCCCTCCCATTGACGGTGTCCAGGCAGGAGTGTGTTAAAGGCCGGCAAGGACGTTGTTTCGGCAGCCTGGTTTATCACGAGGAAGATTCTTTCTGTTCTCTATTTGGCTGCAGTGTCTCCAGGTCATTATGATGGGATTTTCCAGCTTCTTACAAAATCCCTGCATGAGATGTTGCTGTATCCAGTTGCAAGACTCCTGGGCATTATCTATTTCCCTAACCCCTTCTAATCCTGTTTCAAATACTGTACCTTTTGTCGCTTTTTTGTTTGTTTGTTTGTTTGTTTTTTAAGCATGTAGGCTCTTATTAACATCATGCCTCTGTGTCAGCACGAAGGCAAATCATTCTAGTCGACACAAGCATGAACTGTTAGTCATCAGTGAAAAGTTTCGAGGCGGGTTGCCTTGATCTGGCAGGGGGACAGTATTCTAGCTTTTATGACTTACTCCAGCTTGCTCGGTTCTAAGTCAGAAAGAAAGGCACTGCTTTGTAGCTGTTTTTACTGTTTTTAGTTGAAGCCACAATTGGGCAATTCAGAACCGCAGTAGTTGTCATGATAATGAGCTTTCTAACACTGCCATGAATAACAAGCAGCATGCTGAGGCGTGTAAACAGTCAATTATGTAAAGAAACATGTTAACTCTTCTTTTGATTATCTAAAAGGGCTGAATTGATATCCAGTTGTGGCTCTAACTGGAATAAAATCGACCTTTTTCATATATTGTCGAGTCCTTTTGGCATCATGCTTTCCTCACACAGCAGTACATGTCTGTGCTAAATCTTTGCTATAGTGTGTAAGGTGACCGTGCTTCTCTCCCTAACCCATTGACTAATAGCGAAGTGAAGGCGTGGCTTCCTGCTCCTCCTCTCAGCTGATTACTTGCTCTAATCTGTGTGGTCGCAGCCCCTGCAAACTCCCTAACCTGTTGTGCTTCTCTTCTGTGGCCTGATTTGTGGCTGATTGTGTGTGTGTATACATGCAGGGAGTGCAGCTTCAGGGGCATTCCAGTGGCTGGGAACGGCCTGGTACCAGTTGGTCATGCTCATGTCTCTGTTCAACGTCTTTTTCTTGACTAGGTGAGTCTTCATAACCGTTCATTTTGAGTCCGAGTTTGGGATCTGTGCATGTAGTAGCCTGTCGGATTCCATTTGAAATGGCGTTGAATTTCTTCACTACGTTTCGCCATGTCTTTGAAAACGAACAAGACTGAATTCATACCATCACAGACATAACTTTTGCGGTGAGCGTAGCGCTGTACTGTGCATTTTGTATTGCATTAAAACATTGGAGGTTGGCAATATCATCTTATGATTCATGGCATCGTAACATCTGCCTAGTACTCCATTGAACACCATCTGTGATATCACTTTTAGGGAAGGTACATTCATTTAATATTTGTCAATCATGTATATTATATTACCTGGATTTTATTCAGGTAATCTAGATTTTAAAGTCTTTTTGGCTAAAGTTTAGTTTTGATAGACTTTCATTAGGCAACTAAACATTGACTCTATAAATATTTGACTGTGCATTTTTCAGCCTTCAGATTATAAGGACTATGATGATGATGGTGGTGTGAAATTTGTTTGGAGACCTGTTTAACATGCATAATCTCTTTCTGCAGGATCCTGCCCATACTTCAGAAACTTTTCCTGGTTGTTCTTCCCTTTGTGCTTACCCTTGGTGAGTTCCTTGGAGCCTCCTATTATGAATACCTGATAAACCTTATGTCTTTTCATCTCCTACTCTATCCTAATCTGTTTTCTGTATGTAGCCGTCCTGTGGTACTGGGGGTTGTTCAGCTTCTCGGCCATTTGGCCTGTTGCGAACATGACTAGAGACTCGGCCCTAAATATAGCCGTTGTTGATCAACCCGAGATCACGTTATCAGACCCGACCATTGAGGTTCAACCTGAGATCACGTTATCGGACCCGACCAGTGAAGTTCGACCTGATCTTACCGATACGTCGTCACGGGTAAATGAAGATCCCCCATATGTTCATTCTGTGTATAAAGATTAACCACTGCCGTGTTAAAGTTGCCGTTGTTTCAGCAGGAGCTGCCGGTCATATCTGAGGCCGATTCCGAACGACTCTTACGGATAGAGCAGAGCCTCGAGATGCTGTGGGAGAAGGTAACGACGTCAGGCGGCCAACAGGATGAGCGGCACGCCGAGGTACTCGGGCTGTGCAGCTCACTAAAAGAAGAGCTGCGTACAAACACGGATAAAGCGACCATGGACCAGCGGGTGGGCACGCTTCTAGAGCAGAGAATAAACCTGCTGAGAGAAGAGATCGCAGAGAAAGAGAATGAGCACTCGCGGCAGGTACGTCTGTAAAGAAACCAATCCCGTATTTCCAGGAGGTACCAGTAGATTAAATAGCCTCATGCCAGGATAACTAGCAGAGAGCATTTTTATCGTGTCTTATTCCTCCAGAATCAGGAAGAGTTTGAAGCCGACTACCACACTCGGGACTCCCGGCTAGCCAAGATCGAAGCCCTTCTTCAGGACCTGGCGCAAAGAACAGAGGTACTATAATTCACTACCTAATCACGTCTCGTTCCTGTATGGTTCATCTAGCTGAAAGTGTGTGTTTTTGTTTTGGTATTTAAAGGAGTTGCAAACAAGACCAGAGGCTGAGACACCGTCTATTGTCAGGTCTGTCCGTTGTTATATTATAATTGTTACCATAAGATTCCCTTATCTGTATTAGAGAGATAAAATTTCTTTAATTGCTGCATTTTTAAAATGTTCACTCACTTCTTCTAACATGTTGTTCAGTTTCATTTGAGTGTTAATGAACCTAACGTTTTACACTGCCACAAACAAAAACACGGCATCAGCGGTTGCGCTACGCTATACGTTCATATCGCGTAAACTCGCTGTTCTCAAACCGAGGGCCTCGGAAAAGTTCCAAAAGTATTTGTTTACGCCTGTGTTTAAAAATAGACATTATTACAATTGTATGTCACGCATTACAGCCAACCCGTGCCCGCTTAATAAGCTGTAATGCCATCAGAACTGCATCATGTCTGTCGTGTGTCCCAAGTTAATGACTGCCTGGAAAAATAGCAAGTTTCTGGTAAGACAAGGTCATAAACCATCAACTTAAAGACCATAAAGATGGCTTTGGACCTCAATTCATGTGAACGGTTATTTTGTATTGTTCTCTGCTCGATATATATCGCTTTGCTTATTTGTAAGTCGCTTTGGATAAACGCGTCTGCCAAGTGAATAAATGTTATGATTGCTAGGACTTCAGTTGCTATTATAGCTTTAGCACTGCAATTACCACGAACCGTTTTGCACTCAAGTCTCCATCAGTGACCAGTGGAGAAGTTCAGCAAAACAGACTTCATGTAAAAACTGTAATGACTTTTCTTGGGTACACTGCACTATTTGAGCACGTTTATAGAAGGGACTTGTTTATAATGATAAATATCCGGTGTCACCCAGATGAGGACGGGTTCCCTTTTGAGTCCGGTTCCTCTCACGGTTTCTAACTCGTATCGTCTCAGAGTTTTTCCTCGCCACCGTCACCTCTGGCTTACACATTAGGGATAAATTCGTACATTTAAAGTTTGTATTCTGAATTAATATATTTCTGTGAAGCTGCTGTGGGACAATGTCCATTGTTTAAAAGTGATCTACAAATAAAATTGCATTGAATTATAGGGGAAAGTTTGGTTTTTTTGGGAGGGGGTAGATTTGCTGCATGTGCTTTTGGCATTCAGCCAAAATGTATTGGGAGCACAGGATTCTTAGAAATTTCAGGTGTTCAGTGGGGTTTGTTTCAGTTTTTTTGAGGGGGAGGGGTTGCGTGCGCTGCTTTTAAATGAATATAAATGAAAAGTTCAAATAATATAAGGTCTGTGAAATTTGTTGTGGTGTTCGGCTGAACTGCAAGGGAAAAATTTTTCCCCTTTTGCCCCAAAGCCTCTCAATCACACCTGACCATGACTTTCTCTGTAGCGGGGAAATGGATAGCGCTTCTCACTCGACTCTGTTGGCACAAGTGCGCAAGCTGGAGGAGGCTCTGAGCAGCATCAGGGCGGACCTGCAGGGGGTGGCGGGCTGTACAGGACGCTGCGGGCAGCTGGATTCTCTTCATGACACAGTAAGTCCCGTGCCTATTACCATTTAAATCTTTACTGTGTTATTCATGTCATGTGGCCTGGTGGTGTCATCTGTAATAGCATTTCTTTCTAGTGGCAGTGGTCATGACGTTTTAGACCACAAGATGTATTCATGCCGGTTTGATTTGCCTTTTAGATATCGGCGCAGATCAAGGAGGAGCTTCGCGTTCTTCTCTACGGCAGCGAGCAGAAGGACATGAAGCTGCCAGGTTCTTTAGTGCAGTGGCTTTCGACTCAGTTTGTGAGCAACTCCGGCCTGCTGGCCTCACTCGGTGCTCTGGAGAAGAACATTCTGGGTAACTTGTCTCTTCAGCTAGAGGAGATGCAGCAAAAACCAAGTGAAGAGATGATCACGCAGAGTGTCCTGCAAGCCACTGAGCTATCCGGCTTATCAGAAGAGGTAAAGGTGTCTCAAATCTAGCTGCACTGATTAAAATGTCTTTTTTTAGGTAATTCCTCAACACACTCACTCACTCTAATTTTACTTTACTTTTTTTTTCCTTACCAGGATGTCCAGCTGATTGTACAGAATGCTCTGAAGCGCTACTCTGAGGACCGCATTGGCCTTGTGGATTACGCTCTGGAGTCCGGAGGTACAGTATCAAAACCAAATACAGTAGTGCTGGTTTGAGAGGAACCCTGACTAAATAGTGTGGTTTTGGTTATGAATTAATAATTAAAGTGCTGATCGAGCGGTTGTTCTTCATGGCTGCACCGATGAAGTAGTGTTTGTAGTAAGCAGCATTTTCTCAGTCTACGTATGCGTAACAGAGCAGCAGGTTCTGCATGGAGTGGAATATAGCCTCCCAATGTTGGATGTAAAAAATAAATAAGTGTGGCTAGTTGAGTCGAGAGAAGGAACCAAAACGTCTCATGTTTACCGAAATATTTATCACTGTGATTCCATCTGCGTTTTACCTGTGAAGCTAGAATGGGTTAGTACAAATGCTTGAATTTGATCTAAAAACATCTGCATTGGAATCATCTTCTCCTTAAAGCAAACACAGCAACTATAATGCATACAGCTGTTTTGTGCATGTATATGCAAGTTCATCTATTATTTGGATTAGTTCAGTTATAAGGATTAGTATTATCACTAGGCATTGCAGAATAATAAGGACCTGTGGTGTTCTCTCTATACTATATACGAAGTGACATGAATTAATTATGCTTTACATGTTTTACCCAACACACAGTTCTTATTTAGAATTTGGCGATAATGTCAGAAGCTTCCTCCAACTAACTTGCTCGTTTGTTTTTTTTTTTTTCATTCCCCTGTCTGTTCCTTAGCCTCTAACCTAGTTCTCAGATCATCTCCCCTCGGCAGATACTGATTTATTGTGTTTGGCGATGAATGATGATTCGATCTCGTTTATCCCGAGTGAATTTATCGTCTAATCATCGTACAGAAGTACTCCGCTTGTACGAGCGGCAACCTATGGTGCTGGTGTTTTAGTATTTAGCTTTTAAACCTCTAATTTTGGTTTCAATCTCTTGAATGTCAAAGCGGCTCGGGATTCAGCTCGCTCTGATTAACGTTAGATTAGATTTTACTTATCCTGAGTAACGGTGTTACACAGGTACTCTGCTTGGTGTGAAGGGCTGTTCAGGTGCGTCAATAAAATGAAGCCTGTCCAATAAAATTAAGTTCCAGTCCAAAGTGAAGTGTGTTTTTCAGTTTAGTTTTGCAAATGTTTTAATGCACTCATGCTGAGGCCGGGACTCACATATTCTGAATATTTTCCAGGTTATTTGTACCTTTTTTATTTTTTATTTTTTTGGGGAGTGGTTTAAAAATAAATCAACTATTGCTCTTTTTAAACCAAATCCCAAATAGAGTCGCAAATAGTGCAACATATGACTTATTGAGAACTGTTCGAGAGTGAGTCAGATGAGAAATGTGGCGGATTACAGTGAGGGGAAAAAAGTCTTTGATCCCCTGCTGATTTTGTACTTTTGCCCACTAACAAAGAAATGATCAGTCTATAATTTTAATGGTGGGTTTATTTGAACAGTGAGAGACAGAATAACAACAAAAAAATCCAGAAAAA
>JAOUWY010000078.1:21037344-21048343 GCA_025728095.1 Prietella phreatophila | reverse complement strand
GCACCCTGTCCCCTGGGATAGGCTCCAGGTTCCCCGTGACCCTGAAGGGAGGAGTAAGTGGTAGAAGATGGATGGATGGATATATTATGGCTCACCTAATTTGCATAATTGCACTCGGGAGCTCATCTAATCAGGGCTGTGGGATAACAGTGAGGCAGATAGTAAAGAAAGCAGATTAAATGTACAATTGGTAGTCTGAAAGTATTTCGGAATAGAGAAAGCCGATTCTATAGTCGACTAAACAAATAGTGCGTGAGGCATATGTGTTTTAATTATATGTTTGCCCACTAACGAAGAAGAAATTCCTTCAGCAGTATTTTTGGTCTCTTTTAAAGCGAAATAAAATGTAATTCAATAAAATCCTGGAGCCGCTCGCACTCTGCTAGTTCAGGGGCAGATAAGCGGTACGTTAGTGTTTTCAGATGTTTTCAGAACATGGCGGGATAGAGGAGGCTTGGGAGGGCTTTAGTTACAACAGGTTGAGAACCTCTGCACTAGACAATCACCTGTTGTCTTTGGTGTGTCGCGTAATCCAGGTTTGTGTGTTTTAGGCATCATCCTATGCTTTGGGTTTAGGGTGTGCAGGGTAGGGCTGGAAGACTTGAGTTATACTTGCTTATTAATGGAGACAAAGCTCATTACCAGTAAACTTGAAGCTAATGCCTTTGGGAGTGGAGCAGAGACCCCTGTCTGTGCGTGCTCACGGACTTTACTGTAATCCTCAAGCTTATACTTGCTTGGTTTTGACGTGGTGTGTGTGTGTGTTGATCAGTTTAAGGTGCTTTTGGGATGCGGCAGTCTGATCGCAGTGTTTCTATCCACGGCTTATTCCGAGATACAAACCTCAACACACAAGGCCTGAGTTAGAATGCACTTTTCTGTGTTTTATATTTTCAGTGTCACTGTGTTGTCTTATTGGGACTGGATTTAAAAAAAAAAAAAGTGATTATCACTGAATTAGACTTGTATGTTGTGCATTATATAAATTATCTCCAGGGTAACTGGAGAAACCTTGTTGGATCCTGAGCTTGGGTTACTGTCTTTGTGAAGCTCTTTCTCATATCTCGTATACCTCTTTCCCTCTCATCTCTCTCTCTCACTCTCTCCTTCCTGCTCTACTGTAACTTATCTCTCCCTCTCCCATAGCGTTCTCTCATCTCTTTCTTCTGCTCTAACTTATCTCTCACCTCTCTCTCAAATCTTCCTCCTGCTCTACTGTAACTTAGCTGTCCCTCTCCCAGAGCATTCTCTCATCTCATATATCTCTCTCCTGCTCTAACTTCTATCATCTCTCTTTCTCCTATAATTCTTTCTCCTGCTCTACTTGTAACTTCTCTCTCCCTCTCTCTCTTTCTCACTCTCATATCTCTCTCGTTCTCTACTGTAACTTCTTTCTCTCCCTCTCATAGCTTTCTCTCGCTCTCTCAAATCTTTCTCTCTCATCTCTCTCCTGCTCTACTGTAACTTCTCTCTCTCCCTCTCATAGCTTTCTCTCATATCTTTCTCTCTGACATATATCTCTCTCCTGCTCTAACTTTAATCTCTCTCTCTCTCTCATCTTTTGCCCTCATATTTCTTTCAGATTTCTTTCCCTCTCATCTGTCTCTCTGCTGTAACTTTTTCTCTCTCATATCTCAACTTTTTCACTCTCTCTCATCTCTCATATCTCTCTACTGTAACTTCTCTCTCTCTCCTCTGCTCTAACTTCTCATATTGCTCATCTTTCTCCGTGTCTATCTGATATCGTTCTCTCAGATCTTTCTCTCTCATCATTTTCTCCTGTATCTCTCACATCTTTTGTCTCTCTCAAGGTGTTTAACACACTCATATTTCTCTTATAACCATTTCACTAATCTCACCTCTATCTTTTTTCTATTGTCTCTTAGATCTTTCTTGTATCTCTTTCTCTGGCTCTTTCTGATACTTGCATCACTTTCTCTTATATCTCTCATACCTTTCTCGCTCATATCGCTCTCTGTCTCGCTCGTCTCTTTTTCTCTTGTATATCTTTCTCTCATCTCTAATATCTCCTCTGTTTCTCTTTCATACATTTTTCTCATCTCTTTCTGTCTCGTATTAGAGCTTATATTTTCTTTCTTGTATCTTTTTCATATCTCTTTCCTTTATTGTTTTCTAGCCATTTAATTTACTCGCAAGCTTTGTCTCATGTTGTGGTCCTATCTATGCAAATTTGCTTGATTTGTTTTGTTTTTCTCTCTCTTTAAAATGTCGACTTTCTTTCTCTCCAGTTTCCCCCTCAGAGCAGTGCTAGTGCGGACGAGCAGAAAGTCTTTGGCTTATGGGAGAATGGTGAAACGTTTGATAAGGTAACACTGCAGCACTGTTGTTTTTTTTTCCACTTTGCCATTGTGGCTATTTGTGTAACCTGCTACTTAGCAATTAAATATTTTGTCACTGATTTTGTTTACCTCTGCTTTTGATCTGAAATTCCTGCTCGTGTTTGTCCCATCTAGCACCGCCAAGTTCTGTTTGAGATCTTTATGAAGAACTATCGTGTAAGGAGAAACATTATTCAGACCCGACTCACACAGGAGCTCGGTGATGCTGTCACCAAGGCTGACGTGGACAGGCTGCTCAAGGTATCAAATAAACATTAGACAACCCCAAACCCCCCTGCCCCACCTGCCCCTACACCCATTTGTAAATTGACTGCAAGCCGACTTATCAGGTGCATTTATTATTTTGTTCTAGGAATGTTGCATCAGCCTAGGGGGAATGTGGTACCTGAAGGGCACTGTGCAGTCGTGACAGTACGAAGAGGAGCCCTAGGGATCCTGTCAATCAAAAAAAATCTAACTAAAACTTCTCTCTGTATGGGGGAGATGGAGCCGACACACAAATCAGTCACTACCCCCAGCTAGAGAGGATGGGCTTTGGAGGATAAAAAGCCTCTCCCCACCATTGCTGCTCCAGGACATTGCTTTTGTTTACCTTCATGGACACATAGCTCAGCGTAGCCAAAATCAGATCTTGTGGAAACTTGCAGGACACCTCACCATTTCATACAAAAGGGCTTGAGATCCACCGGATCTTACACAGCGTCTCGTTAAAGAAGTAATGGAAGGAAAGAGATGTATATGCAAAGCTTAGTTTGAAAATTTGTCTCCAGCCCTGATTTACTTTCTTCCATTTTTTTTTTTGGTTATTCATGTATTCAGTACTAACTCAAAGGTAAATTATTTTCTTCAGTGTGATCTTGTATGTCGTTGGAGGGCCTGTGGATGTCCCAGCAGTGAACTGTAAGCGTGGGTTTGGTTTTAGTGATGAAGTGAGTGTTCTGCATGTTCTGAGGTTGTTTTTTAAGGACATGTGAAAGTGTCTCTAATTTATTTTCAGGGGAAATATTACCTACATTTAAACGTACTCTTGTGTTTCAAAGAACCTTTGCTTTATATCCATTCTCTCTTTTTTTTTTTTCTTTTCTAACGTTATGATATGCCTGGATCCTGTTTGTTCATTTTAATCATTCCACATATTCATAAATAAATGGACACGTCACCAAATATCGAACGGTTTTGACCTAAAAATGGAAGTTGGCTGTTTTGTTGGAACATTATGCTCAATAAACACTGCAAAGAAAGAATTGTTTCCAGTGTGTCTTTGTAAGCTTTTTATGTTTCTGTAAATACAGACAGGTCCATCTGTCCATTTCTCATACTGCTTATCCAACATGGGCTCACATATCTAAGGGAACTCTGGGGTGGCACTATGGACAATTTGGAAATACCAATCTGCCAACAAGATGTCTTTGGACTGGGGGAGGAAACCGGAGGTGGGATTCGAACCCCCAGCCCCGGAATTGCAAGGCAAACGTGCTAACCGTAGACCACCACGGGGGCCTTGATCCCCGCAGATTAGAAGAGCCACTACAAATCAGTACAACTATTTTTGGATTTTGATTATTTACCTTTATTCTGTGATGAATCATGTCTATCCTGATGGGAGTGGTCTCTTCCAGGATAAGCCCATCAGTAGTGCACAAAGCCTTTCTGAATGGTTTGATAATGAAAATTATGTAAATCGTATGCTTATGGCATTTACAGTCACCCGATCTCATCCCAACTAACCACCTATGGGAGATTTTGGAGTGTCATAGCACTCTCCATTATCAAAACACCAACTGATGGAATATCGTTCTGAGTAGTGTTCATTTGTCCAGTACAGTTCCTGAAACTTGTAGAATCTGTGCCTTAAAGCTGTTCTAAGACACTTTACGTTCTCCTTTAATGTGTTGCCTGTCTGTATATACACTATATGGTAAGTATAGTGTATTTATACCAAATGTATGTGGACACCCCTCGTGATTGTGTTTCAGTGTTTCAGACACGCCCATTGCTATCAAGTGCATAAAATCAAGCACATATCCATGCAATCTCCACAGACACTAGTAGTAGAATGGGTCGTAACAGAGTTCAGTAACTTTAAACGTCACACTGTCATTAGGATGCCAGCTTTGCCACAAGACAGTTGTGCCCTGCTAAATCCCAGCTGGTTAGATGGAAGTGCTATTATTGTTAAACAAAAAAAAAAAACTATCCTCTGTTGGATCACTCGGTACATGGTTCCAAACTGTCACTGGAAACAACCTGCACGAGAAACTTACTTCAGGAGCTTCATGAAAAAGGTCTCCATGGCCCTGCAGCTGCACATACAAGATCGTTTAAGATCATTAGGCTCAGTGGCAAGCTGGAGTGGTGGAAAGCACAGAGCCACTGGACTCTGGAACGGTGAAAACATATTCGCTGGACTGATGAATCATGCATCACTATCTGGTAGTCTGATCATCATATCTGGGTTAGCCGGATGGGTTTGGATTGCAGTGAAGGTAAAGTTAATGCTACAGCATACAAAGACAGTTATAGTATGCATCTAAGTTTGTGGCAAAAGATTTTTGAAGGCCTTTTTCTGTTCCAGCATGTCCATGAAGCGATCCATGAAGACATGGTTTGACAAGGTTGATGTTGAGGAACCCCAGTGGCTCCTACACAGAACCCTGACCTCAACCCCACTGAACACTTATGGGATGAAATGGAACATGGATTACGTAGAGAATGTACATTCCTGACCTCACAAATGCTCTTTTGACTGAATGGGCACAAATCCCCACAGACGTCTTCCCAGAAGAGTGGAGGCTCTCCATACTACTGACTACGCATGGTTTTTGAATGGGATGTCCAACAAGCTTGTATAGGTGTGATGGTCAGGTGTCCACATAATTTTGGCCATGCAGTGTGTTTGCCTAGTGTAATGCTAAACACATCCTAAAGATGTGGACTTTGGTGGATGCAAGAGTATCAGCTTTCATGTTTTGAAAACATTGAATACCTAGCCATTTCCAAATATATTTAACACACAGCTTTTGTTTTCTTTTTGAAATAAAACTTCACATTTAACGTTACAAGCATCCCATTTAACATTAACATTTCTCTACTGATTATACCTACTAATTATTAGTAGTAGACATGCTCAATATATTGTGTTTCCATAAACCTGAGAAATTTACAAAATAATGACCACAGCTGATATCTGAGCCTCAGGTAGAGTTATTGTGACCTCTTTGAAGAAACCAGACAAAGGTTTTCTTAAATCCTGAATCAAAGAGTAACTACTGTTTTCTATAAAGCTTTTTGTAGCAGCACCACTGAAACATCAGCAGTACATACAGTCCAGTCAGCATGTGGTGATGTCCATGGGTTCCAGACTTCAGCCAGTCACTGACTGCAAAGGATATGTATCCAAATATATATAAAAAAATAATCCTAATATTTATTATTACGCATTTGTCCAATTACTTTTGAGCTGGTGACGATGGAGCAACTAATTCCTAAACTGTTCATGCAATATTATTGCTAAAGCCCTTGAATTAAAGCTGAAAGTCTACACTTCAAGCACATCTCAATTGCATCGTTTCAGATCCATTGTGGCAGTGTACAGAGGCAAAATTACAAACGTTGTGCCGCTGTCCAAATACATATGGACCTGACTGTAAAATAATGAGCAAAATGATTCAAAAAAGATCATGTACAGCAGATAAAGACTTAAGGGGAGATCATAATTCTCAATTAGGTCTATCTCTGCAATAAAATTTGAGATTGAAGCTCTAGTTTAGCTGTGCTTTAAATATCCTTATTCCTTTGTGATTCCAGTGAATTCAGACCCTTAATTCCCCTCACTGCCTTATTATACCTGATGCCTGCTGGGAGATTAGGCAATTCCAAAGATATTTGGAGGACAAATCAAACAGTCTTGGGAACTTGAATATGGGAAGTGCATAGTATTGACCTGCATTTAACTTGACAAGTCCTTTTTGCTATTCTGTATATAAGTGAAAATCTCATTGAAGAGAGTTTTGTATTCAGGCAGCTGAGCACAGTCCTTAGAACAGGTCTGTTTGACTGAGCACTGATTGACTGTGGCTGTCTGCACAGCTTTGTCGCACTGTGACCGCGACCCATCTTCACAGTGGCGCAGAAGTGCGTTGTATTTCCTCTGTAAAGCGTTGTATTGAGCGTCCACCTCGTTTAGCAGTGACACGCCGTCGCCCTGAACGGTCACTAAATGCCCCCTGTAGGCATCAGGGTGTTCTACATTTCTCAGGTGCTCATCCTTGCTGCCAGCTTCAAGCAGCTGCCTCTGGTTGTTGCAGCGCTTCAGTACTTGGCTTGTCTCCCACATCTCACTCACTTCCTCCTCTGAAGGGAAGAACAGAGTGCCTGGAAGTATGCGTGAGACTGAATTGGAACGCAACAGCTGCCATAGTTCCTCGACTTCAACCTCCACCTCAGCCAGGCGAGCCTTATAGCCTTCCAGCAGAGTCACACGTGGCTCCAGCTCACTCATCTCTTGGGTCAGAGCCTCAGTCTCCTGCTCAGCAATCTCTCTTAGGGTTCGCTCTAAATTCAGCTGGGCCTGCAGTGAGTGCACTGAGTGCAAAAGGGCTGCGTGCTCTTCCTCTTCCCATTCATCTTCCTCTAGAGTGGGAGTGCTCGCAGATACGGCATGCACATTGGGTGTGTACCTGATATACACAGAGCTATATGTCAGACTAATGGAAAAATTTGAATTGGATAATGAGAACTAGATGATAAAGAATGACAATAAAGTGTTAATACAGCTAAGCAAAACTGTTTTTGATTAATTAGATCTATCAAAATGGAAATAACATTGTCTGTCACTGACCACTTGCACATGTATGCAGTTATCCAATCAGCCAATTATGTAGCAGCAACACAATGCTTTAAATCATGCGGATTCAGGTCAAAAGCCTCGGTTAATGTTCACATCAAACATCAAAATGGAGGACAAATGTGATCTTTGTGACTTTGATTGTGGCATGGCTGTTGGTACCAGATGGACTAGTTTGAGTATTTCAGAAACTGCTGATCTTTTCTCACACAGCAGTCTCTAGAGTTTACACAGAATAGTGTGAAAAACAAAAACACAGGGTGAGTGACAGTTCTGTGGGTGGAAACGCCTTATTGATAAGAGAGGTCAGAAGAAAATGGCCAGATCGGTATGAGCTGTCAGGAAGGATATAGTAACTCATATAATCACTCTTTACAAATATGCTGACCAGAAAAGCATCTCAGCATGCACAAAATATCATGTTGTAGCCCAAAAAAGGTGGATGGGCTACAACAGCAGTAGACCACATCAGTTTCCACTCCTGTCAGCAAAGAACAGGAATCTGAGGAGATCATGGACAGAGACTCACCCAAACTGGAGAGTGGAAGATTAGGGGAAAAAAATCATCTGGTCCTTTTTAAGTCATCAGCTGTCCAGTTTTGATGAGTCTATATAACACTAATGGTTTGCAGGTTTGTCTCATGTAGATTAGCAAGACATCATTCACAGGTTATTGGAAGATATTTACTTGTCTGCTTGGCTGATGGCTGGCTTCTCTGGCTCCAGAAGATCTGGTGTCATCTTCTTGATCTCCCTCTGCAGCTCCTCCACCTGACCCTGCAAGCCGTTTATGTTCTCTGTAAGCCTGCACAAAATTTCAAATGTTAAGTAACACTACATGGTATGCAGGAGGGCATGGTGGTACACTCATAGTGTTGTCATAAACTCATAGTGTTGTCGCCTCACAGCTCTGAGGTTCAATCCTTAGCTCGGGTTACTATTTGGAGTTTTGGAGGAAACCTGCACACACATGGGTTTCCTCCAAAACTCACAATCAAACATGGGTTTCCTCCAAAACTCAAAATCAAACATGGGTTTCCTCTAAAACTCATAACCACACATGGGTTTCTTCCAAAACTCAGAACCACACATGGGTTTCCTCCAAAACTCAGAACCACACATGGGTTTCCTCCAAAACTCAGAACCAAACATGGGTTTCCTCTAAAACTCAGAACCAAACATGGGTTCCAAAACTCAGAACCACACATTGGTTTCCTCCAAAACTCAGAACTGAACATGGGTTTCTTCCAAAACTCAGAACCACACATTGGTTTCCTCCAAAACTCAGAACTGAACATGGGTTTCCTCCAAAACTCAGAACCGAACATGGGTTTCCTCCAAAACTCAAAATCAAACATGGGTTTCCTCCAAAACTCAGAACCACACATGGGTTTCTTCCAAAACTCAGAACCACACATTGGTTTCCCCCAAAACTCAGAACAGAACATGGGTTTCCTCCAAAACTCAGAACAGAACATGGGTTTCCTCCAAAACTCAGGACCAGGTTCTCTGGTTTCCTCCCACCTTGCAAAAAACATGCTGGTAGGTGTACCTCTAGTGTGAATGTGAATGTGTGTGTGTGTGTGTGTGTGTTCCCATATTAAGACCAGATACCATGATAGAGCAGTTGCTAAAGATGAACTTCATGATATACTCTTTACACTTGATGTAGATGTACTTCAATGTGAATTATGTAAAAAAAGAAAAAAAAAGAAAAGAAAAAAGAACAGAAATCTGCCATACCCCTCGATCTTAAGCTGGGCTGAGTGGTTTTCCAGGGTGAGTCTTTGGTTGCTCTGTTCCAAGTCTCGTGCAGTCGCATCTAATTGCTCATAGACTTTCGCATGCTGATCATTCACTGACCTGAGCATTTCCACCTGCTTAGATAGATGCTGAACAAAAGCATAACATCTTAGAAAATCTATTTGTATTCTATTACTCATAGATATTTAATCTTGTAAAGACACTTTCAGGTGTGTAGTTTCTCAATGATTGCCAATACACATTATCTGTGGGGTCCAGTGGTAATATCATTTATATTACTGCACTGTACTGCGTGATAAGGTATATTATGTTACTCTTATCAGTAGTGCTAAGTCACACAGAAAAAATTAAATAAATCTAGTTACTAAACAAACATCCCGTGTCTCTATATCTGAGTCTTTTATGCACCTCACTCTCCATAACTCAGCAACAAAGACTGACCTCATTAAACCGTCTTAGTACTTTACAAACATAACCTGTGATGTTATGGTCGAATTTTTCAGAAACACATATGAATCAATCACTGTACACAACCATTCATTTATCGTGACAGGCTTAGCCCGTGAAAGTTACCACATAGTTATTCTTTCTTTTTATTAATGGCTTGGTAGTTCAGTGTTTTGTAGTTGGTATCAAAATAAATCTGTATTCTCTTAATGTTGCTTTGGATTAATGGCAATTAATACAAAATAAAAATAAAAAAACATGCAATGCATATGGAGGCCTCCTACATGAGGGTAAAAAACAAGGAGTAATACACGCTTCATGATGCTTCATGGCCCTTTTTCAGTACCTCGATTTCCTGTAGCTGCTCTTGATTGGTGGCGTACGTCTCCTGAAGACTTTCCTCCAGTTCATGATTCCTCTCCAGCAGGGTTTTGCCCAGCTCAGCGGCCAAATGAAGATCTGTGCATTGGAAGACAGTGTCATACGAAACAAACGGATACAAGAGCATGTTTCTGTTGAGAGCTGATACAAGGCCATCATGGCAACAAGATTATTCAAATTAAATGGGGTGCATATAACTTCACATCAAATGCTGCTGTGGAGACAAGACAATTTGCTCCTTAGGAAGTATTTTAGTACTTTGTGAAAATAATTTTCAAGTCTTTTTTGGTAATTTAGTAATTCACTTAAGCAATGACCTGTCAGTGCAATTTCTTCTTGTCTTTTTCATGAGTTGTGAAAATGGACTTGTCACAGGATGTGGTGCAATCTATCAGCTATGTGAACTGCCATGGCAAGAAAACCATGATTCTGTAACAGATATCTACATTTTTGTTCAAACATATCATATCGTTCTCTCCGAGCCTAAAAATAACATCTTCAAAAGTGAGGCAAGGAGATCAAATAACATTACCCTTAATACTTATACTAATATAAATAAAAATGCCTAAAAGATGCTATTTGAATGCCTGCATTGTTCTTTATAATAATAGTAATTGAGCGTAAAATATAAATATAATGTAAGCTGTGCTGAAAATAGAAATATAAGCTGTTTTACCATGCTCCAGATCTCGGTGGTCATACCACAGTTCTTCCTCTTTAATCTCGAATTCTTCCTCTGCGATCACATCTGTAAGCATCTTCACTCAGAGAAGCAGAAAAACGTTGTGTGTTATATTAAAGCAAAGTGCTACAGTAGTGCATCTCTTATTTCTAATAGTACAAATTTTCCGCTTGCTCTATGATGTTCATTTACTTATTCTGAGTATGTTCACTCTTAACACAGGATGTTGGATTTCTCTCTCTCTCTCTCTCTCTCAGGAGTGCAGGAAGGAGGAGATCAACGTGGTGCGGTCTCTGTACCTCAGATAATGCTGTGACGCAATCCGTGCCAAGTTTATCACCAGTCTAATTAGTCTAATTATATGTGTGAACCTGAAAGGAGTACAGAGTACAGGTATACTCTAACACGTCATTTATTTTATTTTATTTTTTGATGTCACCAACAGAGTAACCCAGGTGGGACTATATAAAAATATAAAATAAAATAAAAAATTTACTCCCCCCCCCACTGTATGTATGT
>JAOUWY010000078.1:20983973-20995415 GCA_025728095.1 Prietella phreatophila | reverse complement strand
GTGAATGAGAGCGAGCGTGTATGAGTGAGTGAGTGAGAGCGAGCGTGTGTATGAGTGAGTGAGAGCGAGTGTGTGTATGAGTGAGTGAGTGAGAGCGAGCGTGTGTATGAGTGAGTGAATTAGTGAGTGGGAGCGAGCGATTAGTGAGTGAGAGCGAGCGTGTGTATGAGTGAGTGAGTGAGAGCGAGCGTGTATATGTATGAGTGAGTGAGTGAGTGAGGCGATGCTATGCGATGCCCAGGTGATGGCCTCACCTCCAGGGCTGAGGTGTCTGTGATGCTCATGAACACCTCCACAGAGTTAAATATAAACGCCAGATCTAATTTTTTCCCTCCGTTGCCGCTCACCCCACTTTTAGAAAGTGACGTCACGCCTCCACGCTCCAGTCAACAACACTTAGGTCGGGACTTTAGTTGGGAACAAGTGGAGAACATGAGCGTCTGTTTAACCTACCCTCGCTAGGAGATAGCCACGTGGCTTCGTTTAACCTAGTTTTTATTTTTTTATTTTTATTTTACTTCCAGTCCTTTTCTAAGTTACTTGCAGTCAGTTTTGAGTGCGAACTTTAAACTGTAAACACTTCCAAAGCTGGTCGGTCGCCTGGCTAGCTCGCTAGCTCGCTATCTTAAGTAGTTAGCTAGCTAGCTGCGTTTTGCGAGTAGAAAGGGGAAAAAAGGAGCGGTGGAAAATGGAGCTGGAAGACTGCGTCCTTTATCAGGAGGACTCGGGAAGTTCGTCCATGATGTCGGAGAGGGTGTCCGGCTTGGCGAGCTCCATCTACCGCGAGTTCGAGCGCCTGATCCGAAAGTACGACGAGGATGTGGTGAAGGAACTGATGCCGCTGGTGGTGGCCGTGCTGGAGAACCTGGACTCGGTGTTCGCGGAGAACCAGGAGCATGAGGTGGAGCTGGAGCTGCTCAAGGAGGACAACGAGCAGCTCGTCACTCAGTACGAGCGCGAGAAAGTGCTGAGGAAAGGCGTAGAGGAGGTGCGTTGTTTGTGTTTATGTTCTGGTTTCTGAGAAAGACTCTCGAGACAGGTTAAGTTGCAGGCGTGTTTTATAACTTCGACCAGGGGTGCACAAACTTTTGTCTGGCAGGGATCTCTTATGATTGCAGCACTCTAACGTCTGAACAGCTGTTCATCAGGCGAATAGGTTCACCATCATCATGATGATTCCAAACTTGTCTTGAACCCTCAACCTTCTACTCTCAAAACCCACACTAGTTGTAAGAAGGTTGTACTTGAAGATGTAATCAGCAATTGTGCGAATCTTTCGAAACATCCGACGCCAGTCCCAGCAACGTTGTGGGTGAGGTGGGAATACAGCCAGGATAGGGGACACGGATTTTAGGGGCAACTTGGCGTGTTTTCTCGGGAAGTTGGAGGAAACCGGAGAACCCGGAAGAAACCCGATGAGAACGTGCACTCGACACAAAGGATGGGCAATACGGACTTCAAACTATATCATGATATGTTCTGGTATTTATTGCGATACCGATATCAGTGATGATATAAGTATATTTATGGCTACAAGTGACCGCTGCGTGCAGACTTGAGAGCCTCAGAAACATGAACATTGATCTAAAAGGGATTTTCTGTCTTCCAGATTGTAGACGTACGGTAGCTCCTCGTTTAGCGATGAACTCCTGAGCTTCACGTCCGCTTTCCGACGTACTCGTCTTCGCTCTGCATGTGAGCTGCGAACCGGTTGCACGCAGAAATACGTCATCAACTAGGCTTTATCGTTATCATCGCGGGTAGACTCATTCTTATAATGGGGAGAATTCGGCAGATGATAAGATCTCGCCCATCCCTACTTGACACGGACAGAAAGCTGAGCTCCGGATCGAACCAGGATGGAGAAACGCTATCCTCCGTCCCACAGATCTGCCTGAAAGATCCTCATTCAAGCCACTGGTTAATATTAGTCAACTACAATAACTAAATAATTACTGTAACAGTTTTATTATTCAGTCCGTACAGGATTTTAGAGTATATTTTTTCTTCTTTCTTGCGCCCAAAAAAATGCTTCATTTTCAAAATTTGTGATGCAACTTGCGGCATTTCCCCCCCACCGAATTTGTGAAGTAGCAGTTGCACAAAATCATTTTGCGCAGTCTTTCGCAGTGACGTTTGTTGGTTGAATGAGACATTTTAGCCGTACTCACGTCCGACGCACGTGAATCGAAGAGGGCTTTGGGTGAGCGCGTGTTGCGATGACGTCATGTGACTCATCTAGGCCCAAATCTGTGGTAATCTCGAAAATCCTAAGGATATTGCGGAGTTTGCTGGATTTTGCGTTATTTTCAGCGATCGCAGAATCCAGGAGGGACAGAGTAGCGGGTGATCGCCAGCGCTGTCGCAACGCTGAATATACAGCGTGAACCAAAAGTACCCACAGTACCGGAGTGTGATGTTGGTCGACGTCCACTTCTCGGACGGTCCGCAACACTTCCAGTCTTTTTGAATTGGTTAATAACTTTTGCTGAGCTTCCCGATCCAGCCATGGGAATGATTTCAATATGTTCTTCTTTTGTCAAAAAAAATAAATAAACCCACTAAGTATGAAAAATTTCGGAAGACGTTTTGATTAAAAGTGTTAATATTCCCTACGTATGGACTTTTGGGACACACTGTAATAGTAAAAACTGCAGACTGTATCACTTTTTCCAGGGGACGTGCTCGCTGTATTGAAGTTTGCAAGCAGTGCGGCGTTTCAAACTCGGACTCAAGTTCAGCGTGTAGTCGTCGCTTACAGCTGCTTGTGTGCGTTTTGAGATATAGGATTACACACAAACGTAGCATAGTGCTCAGCTGTTTAAACCGAATCGTGGTACTCTCATTCTGCTGTTTATCAGGTTTGTATTCATACTCGTCGAAAGTATGGTTGGGATACCGAAAGTGAAAACGTGTTATAAAGTTTTAAGAGTTTTCGCTTGAAGCTTTAATATTAAAAACACCTTAGTGAATACGTTAAAAAAAATTTTTTCCTGCAAACAAATCCTCTGATAGTAATGCATGCTTACTGGTTTTCGAGATCCTGACCTGCACGTGGATTATAGGCTCTCAATTGAATTTGGTACCACAGTGATTAATTGCACTCCGCCCCCCACTTTGGGCTTTCGCGCAGACATGTGATGGTACAAGTCACATGCATGGCAGGAACTCTGAAATAGAAAGGGAAAAATAAGGTCAAAGCTGTACTGTCTCGAGATGTGTGAAGTCAGCTCGTTTCTCTGCTCAACTTCCAGGTGGCTGCCTGATTCTTCTAATTGTTAAACACACATTAAAAAACGATTAAAGGCGCACTTTAGCAAATGAGCAAGTCACATCATGTTAAGACTGTGGATGTCACCATGCGCTGTGAAGAGACCTAATGTAAGGAAGTGGTTTGGTAAATGTATTTATTATTCAGTCTGTACAGGATTTCGTGGAGTTTTTTTTTTAGAAATGCGCGATTTTGTTACGGCTGTTTTTTCAGACTTTGCGATGCGACCTTCGGATTTTTTTAATGCCCTTTTATTGCAGGAAAACTACTCAAATCGGTGAAATTGCACTAAATAGTTTTGCGTGGTGACTGTTGGTAATTGAGACCTTTTTAACTGTACTCCTGTTCCATGCACGTGAATCAAAGAGGGCTTTGGCTGAATGCACGTTGTGATGATGTCACATGACTCGTCTTGGCCCAAATCAGCGGTAATTTCGAAAATCCTCAGAGTATTGCATTTGACTTTGGCGGAGTCCCGGCGGGACCAATTATAGTCCTATTAAACACCGTCTCGCGATCCAGTCACGTTCGTCATGACGTTATATGTGCTTTTAACGTATATCAGCTCAGCTAATGTGGCAGACATACACCCTCCCTGTGTTTGAGCAGGATGTCAGACACAAAAGACGCAGGCTCGGGTCATAAGTCTTGTCAAAAAGCTACCATTGGATTATGTATGTACGAGGTGCTCGGAGCCTGGAGCATGTAGGTCTTTCAGTGCAGTAGGTGATTTCTTGGATGTTTGCATTAAACAGTTGGGCTGGACCAATTATCAGAAAGTAATGACTTGTGAAGAAAACAACACGTTTTGTTGTATGATTAAACAAACTGGCGATGACGAGCTTCTACAGATATGGCGATGTTGTCTTCCCTGCGACCTTTGTGTGAGGTAGATCTCAATACAGAAGCAATATAGGAGATGAGTTCTCTTATGCTTAACCCCTTTATCTGTAAAATATATTCCATGGACCCTCTCAGTGCAGGTTTTTTTGTATGAACATAAACTATTCCAATATTATGCTCATTATTTAAAAGTGTGCAGTAATATTCTAGCTATTTATTGTTGCCTTCAAACTTTTTTTCCTACCTACGGCTTGGACTTGACGTTGTTTACAAGATTCAGTGCTTTGTTTGATATGTTTTTATTTATCAAGGCCTAAATAAGAATTGTGTGGTGCTCACCAACGTCTATAAACAAATAAATATCCCCACTCATACCAGCACTTGGTTCGGCCCACTCTACTTTGCAACGTTGGTTCAGTTCGTTGATGTTTGCATTCATTTATGCACCGCTCTCTTAAGATCCTGCCACAGCATCTCAATGGGGTTGAGGTGTGGACTTTGCCATTTTAACACCTTCATTTTTGTCATCTTTAGCCATTCAGATGTTGCTTTGCTGGTGTGCTCTTTGGTCATGTTGCATGACTCTGTTTTGGTCCACCTTAAGCTGCTGGACAGACAGCCTCACGTTTCTCTCAAGAATATTCTGGTATAAAGTGAAGTCCTTGTGATCTCGATGACTGCAAGTTTCCCGGGTCCTGTTGCTACAAAACATGCTCAAAGCATCACCCCTCCACCACCATGCTTGATAGTTGGTATGAGGTGACTGTCCTGATATGCTGTGTTTTGGTCTGTGCATGATAACATCTCCACCTTGGTCTCATCAGACCAAAGGATATTGTTTCAGAACTTCTGTGCAAACCTTTTTGAGATGGCTTTTTCCTAGCTACCCTTCCATGAAAGAAATACTTGTTGAGTGTTTCTTCGATTGCGCTCTCCTGAACCTGAACGTTAACATGCTTACAGAGGCCTGTAAGTCGCATGATGTAGCTCTTGGGTTTTTCTTCAAAACTGTGAGCATTAAACGTTCTGACCTTGGACTGAATTTGCTGGGATGCCCTCTCATGGCCTTTCTCACTATAGAATGGTGAAGTTCAAATTGTTTAGAGATGGCCTTATAACCATTGACAGATTGGTGAGCAGCAACAGTTGTTTCTCTGAGGTCATGGCTGATGTCTCATGTGGAGACACACCTGAGTGCTCCAGAACATCAAACCTCCAGAAGTCATAGTGAGGTTGGTCATGTGTGATGCTTTTATAGACTGGACTTATTAAATGCAGGTCATATAGGCTGCTATCCAATGAAAATCCTGTTTCAGGATGCTTTAGGTGCCATGGAAGCTATTTGATATGGTCCCTGCCGATGAGTTTGTGTGGATTATGAAATGGAGCAGTGCGGATCGTGCAGTCATTTAGGTCAGTTGCAGTGAGACCCTGCCTCCACATAGGAGTTGCCTGCCAGTTGCTGCTGCTCAACAGTCATCCGCTTGTTCTGTATAAACCTGCAGGGACACCATGATCCATCCCAACACACACCCTCTTTTATATGCCTGGCCTTCCTTGTGATGGCAACCGGCAAGAGAAAGTGCTCCTCTTTCTTCAAAGGCAGGCTCACTTTCAGGTCACATGAGCCTTTTGTGCGTAGCAACTGAAGTGAAGAGCTGCTGCATGACCCTTTTGCGTTACCGCTGAGTGTTTTGGTGGCCTTTGGTGCACTCTCTGGTACGCTGTTCTGCATGATTCTGCTCATTATGAGTAGGAAATTGTGAAATCCGTCAGTCGCACAAAAGCAAGAGAAATGGAGGCATAGAGTTTGCGATTACAGAGTTTGGGATGGAGAATGTCAACGACTGACAGCATTTATAAACTTCTTACTAATGATAAATCAATCAGTCCACATATTTAGTGAACTGTGTTCCTCTAATTTGGACTAATTTCATTAAACTTTGAGATCATGATAGTATATGCATGTATGTCCAGTGTATTAGTTTTTTTATTCATAGTCCCTCATGGATAAGTAGGCTTAATAGACTAGCGGAAACTGGTGTTTGTGTCTTCTTTCTTTGAACAACCGGAGAAAGCAAAAAAAAATCCTACTCTGTTTTTTATTCAGTGTGTATATTTTAAACAAGAAAGGTTTCACGTGGTGTGATGAACCTTAACGCTCTAACTATAGTGCCTGCTACTGATCCTGAATCAGCTTTAATTAGGTGGCTTATTTAGCATGCACGGTTGACATATAACCGTTTCAGAGTCAGGATCATGTACAGAAACACAGTAAAAATGAGTTGTGCAAAACAGTCATATAGTAAACACTCTCGCTTACTTCATGTGGTTAAACATATCCAGAAAAAATGCATCAAGACGTTAATCAGAGTTGAGTAATATAATATCGTATGTGCTATGTGATTATTATTTATTGCATTGTCGGCCGTTTTTACCTCCAGTCAGTTTCTGCACAAACAAAGCATGGGAATGGGCTTGCACTTGCGCAGTGGGCTAGCTGATAAATCTTTTCATCCGTTCCCCCCTGAGGTTAAAATGCATGGACCTTACCTAAAGCTTTATTAAAGACTAACGTACATTCTGTGCAAATCTTGGACATGACCGCAGTTCTCCAGACAGCAAGTTAGAGCCTGATTCTAGCACAAAGTGTTAGCTGCAACTAAACTGATTAGTTTACTTACAAGTTTACGAGCGCAGGCAGAGTGTAGGTCACTTCAGAATTAGCCTGCATAACATATAGTACTGTGTCAATATAAAACTGACCAACCTCTACCCTGGTGCCATTTGTGAGATGCTGAATATTTTACTCATTTACTGCTTGAGCAGAATAATCATTTGGCCTGGTGATGTGGGTGTCTACACATAATACCTCTGTAAGATCTGTGTCATTTATATATAGCCACACTTCTAAACTAAGTATGAAGAGGACACTTAATTTATTTGGAGATGCAGAGAGGAAATGTCATGGAAGGGCCAGGAATGTACTCGGGAAAAGAACTTCCTGTAAAGCCCCTCTTTGCAGCCAGGATGCTTCTGGGTCCGGCTTTTTTCCTCATGCATTGGTTAACATCATTGGTACATAGTCCTTTTATATAAAATCGATGCGTGCTTGTTATAATTGAACAGCATTTACAGTGTGACCATTTCAGTAGCATTTGCGATTGAAAAGTGTTTTGTGCGACCGTGAAAACAATATTTTTTTGCACCGGTACAAGTGACCTGTTCGCAGTTATATAATACAATCGGAATAAAAACAACAACTCAAATGCATCTACGCCGCGCAGCAGTTACTTTCTACTTTTCATCACCTCAGTCAACCGAAAAAGTGCGCAAATACGGCAAAGAAGCCATTATGATGACGAGTAACATTGTACATCTGCTTCTCTCAACAAACCGCCATCTTTTATTGATCCTGCAAAATGACCTGAATCTGCGACTGTGACATGCTTGTGTGGACACAGTGGAGTAAATGAATAATAATGCTAACGCTACAAGGTGGGTTTAATTCAGACTTCTTTATTAAATAATTCTTCAGCAATCAAGAGTAAGAACTGTTCAGTGTGTAAATATGCAGTACACTGCCACTCTCCCTTCACTTTCTTCACCAACTGTAATCGAGAGCATTCGCTTCATTTAAACTCAGGGTTGCCAGATATCACTAGAAATGTCAAAAACTCTAGTTTTCTTGTTTTGATTTAATCCTCCAAAAAACACACTATTATCAGAAGACATGGCAACACTGTACTGGGAGAACTGATCTAAAAGGAACAACTGATAAACAAATAGAATGAAAAGAAGGAAAATGTGCTTTGTTATAAATAAATCATTTAATATAAAAAAAGGTAGAGTAAATTCATAAAATATAAATAAAATAATAAATATAATGTTTAATTACTATGGATTGCATTTAATATCAAGTTGACATTAAGCTTAGTAAGCCTTTTTCCTAATATGGATCATGCTTAATTTAGTGTACTTTTAGTTAGGACTCTTTTTATTGTTTAAGATATATTTGTTTTTAAATTTTATGCTTTTTTTAAAAATCAATTAAACAACGGTATTTATCATTGATGTTATTTTAATTCAATTAACAGTGAACATGAGCAGAGAGCCTACGTTTAACTGTTTGACTCCTGATTGAAGCTTAAACAAAAAACATTGGTTTTGGCTGTAAAAATCCTGATCCGTGCATCAGTAATGAACACCATTAAACTAAAGCACTTTGCATCTGACCGGTAAATGAACTCACCCAGTCGCATTCTATATGAGATTATTCAGATATAAACGCAATATACACAGAGCACTTCGAGAACTGACTCCAGTCCAGAACCATGACAGTGCAAAATGTCTAACAGTGTAGCTTTAAATATATTTAAGAGGAGCAGACTTCAATCACTGAACATTGAGGTTTATTGTATTTGTTTACAAGGTGGAACAGGTTAACAGTGCTTTTTTTACATACTGTCTGTAAAATGAACTGAAAATATTACATTTAGTTTATCAGAAGGTAAATTAATGTGTCATGGCTCACACTATGTTCCTAAATTCTGTCCTAATTGTCAAGCTCAGGTTTTCTCATGCTTACTTGTGTGTTATATTGTGGCACTTTAACTTTACCATCTCTTAAAAAAATCCTCAACCGTGCTCCTAAATTTTTTGACTGTGCTCCATAATTTTTGTAAGTAGGAGTTCTCTTCAAATATATTGTTACTGTAGAGCCCTAAGTTAATGTTTCTTATGATTGGAAATATTTAATCCCTGGAGCTATACATCAGAGTTTATTATTTTGGTATCTTAATAACAGCAAACCCTTATCTTCTAACTACTGGTCGTGTGTGTAGTGGTATAAATCTGTGAATAAGGTCACAGGACGTAACATTGTTGTTCAAGTCATCAGGTCTGTGTATGTTAAACACAGATGGAAGTTGTGACTTCAAGTCAGCAGTGTAACCATAAGGCACGGATCTCTCATAACCCTTGCTGTGGTCATTTTGTTGTGCAAATCATTGGGTTTTTTTTGGTGTAACCAGCAAACTACTCCATAACCTCTTGATGACTGGTGATTTAGTCATGCGGAAATTTACAGCAAATCACAGCAGTAGTAGAGCAAAACTAGCTGGCTAAGTATACTGTAAATTAACAGAAACCATAATCTGGTTTCAAAAATCCGCCTCGATGTGGGAGCTGGCAGAAGTGAAAGCTTACAGCATATGGCGGCCACGTACCGAGTTATTCTGAGACAGAGAGATTCTGTTTCATCTTCCAGTGTTTAAAAATTAATGTTTTGCTCACGCAGCTGATGAAGCTGATGACTTTTGTCGGAAACGCTTTATTTCTCTGGAAACTGTGCCTACTACTGTAGGCTTAAATTTTATTACGTCTACGATCATTACGGAATTACAGTGCTGTTCCTATATGAGTACTTAGGAACAGTGCCTTGCATGTGTCTTCACGTCCTTTGCTGTATTTGAAGTAGGGCTGGACGATATGGCCAAAATGTATATCACGATATATTTCTTAATTCCGGTCGATACGATATAGTTCTGATCCCCATATGAACAATGTAAATCCTCAGAAAAACTGCCAAGGACAGCCACAACAGATGTCTGTACCTTCAAACTTCTGTAAAATGAATTTGCCAAGTCTTTGAAATCTCTTTCTATAAAACTATATAATATTTTAGAAATAAAAATGGCATAAAAAAAATGAACGTTCACCTCTTTATTTGTATTTAACCTTCATACAAACGAGATGTGAAATCACAACCAAGTAAACATAAAACTCTCACCTTTGTCAGTATTAATATCTTTCACTTTAAACTACAACATAGGCTGATTATCTTATTTTTATAGATTGAAATAAAAGTGCTTCAGCCAGTATAGAAAAATATGAAAAATGCTCAGAGTTGCTGCAGAATACATGAAAACGAGTGAGCAACAACAAGAACACACGTTGCTGGCACAGGGACATTGTTGAGGGTTGATTACACCCTATGACTGGCTCTACAGGTTTCTGGCAAGAAATGCAAGCTGGTCCACATTGTCTGGCTTCAAAGATGCAATTTTACATGTGACAATCAGTACGTTTTCATGGACAACATTAATCCGATTAAGATAATACTCTGATTAAGAAACTACCATGTAAACAGAAATTTGTAATTACCTTAAAGTCATACTCGAAGTAAACACAAATGGAATTAATACATGTGGAGTGTTCCTGTTTTCGTCACATTATTGAGGTGTATTACAGACATGCAAACACTTCAGTCACACTTAACGTCGAGTTTTCACCGCATTTTGCGACAGGACACGATCACACATGGCAGTGCTCAACCTTTTTACGGCCAACAAGAGCACACGACTGTGTCCCAAACCGCGTAGTCACCTACCACACAGTAGGCGAAACAGGCATGTAATAGGCAAAATACATGCATCTCGGGTACTATGCAGGAGGTAAGTATACGATTTGGGAAGCAGCCCACGGCTTCAAGCAGTCGTCTGTTTACATGTACAGCATGACAAATAATTAACCGCACTTGTGATTTCTGTTACTCGCTGCCTTTAGACATATTGTTTTACTTGTGTTTATTTGTAATCATAGTGTTTCAAATGGACATTACAGATCTTACTCGTGCTCCCACTGTTTATCACCATGACTACATCGCGAGTGAGGAGTAACGCGGTGTCGTTACTAGTACATCACTTCCATTGTAACAAACAGAATTTACACTGCAAGTGCGCAAATACAGCATATAATGACAAACTTACATAAAACTAAACCTTTTAAGCAACTCGCGCCAGTTTCCCCCTGCTCCTTGCACATAGTGGAGAATTTTGGATGTAATCATAAGATTGTGCTCGTGCATCACTGTCGTATCTCCGCTTTGTAAAGCTTGATGTCTGCAGTGTTTAATACAAAATGATTCAATGCCGTAGAGGTCACACACTTTCTTCTTCAGTCACTTGACAGTTACGCCTCGGTCTGATTGTGACTGAGGTCATGTTGGGAATAAAAAGAAACGTGGCGAACATTACATTTATTCACTTGGCAGACGCTTTTATCCAACGCGACTTACAAATAAGCAAAGCGATATATCGAGCAGAGAACAATGCATGTAGTGCTACTATACAAGATCCATTAATTGAGTTCTAGAGGAAGCAAAGTGCACAGAGTAGAGGTGTAGAAGTGCAATTTTTTAAATTTATTTTTTAAATGAGTTGGTTAGGTGTTCACGAAAGAGATGGGTCCTTAGCTGTTTTTTGAAGATAGTGAGAGATTCTGCAGTCCGGATTGAGATTGGAAGTGCATTCCAACACTGAGGAACG
>JAOUWY010000078.1:20871241-20882499 GCA_025728095.1 Prietella phreatophila | reverse complement strand
TGTGTGTGTGTGTGTGTGTGTGTGTGTGTGTGTGTGTGTGTGTGTGTGTGTGTGTGTGTGTGTGTGTTGATCATAATATGGACCAAATATCTTCACGATGAAAAAAATATATAACACTTTTGTATTACTGAGAAGATTGTAAGAAAACCACTGTTTGGTGGACAAAAGATTTCCTTTTTGCGGCCAGAGGTTAAGGTTTGGATTATTTGTAGGCCTTATAAAGCTACAGTAATAGACAACTCAATGGGGAAACCTCTTCAGAATATAGAAACAAAAGTGTGTGTGCATAGCTTTATGGGTTAATCAGGGACGTCTGGATCAGGAAAAGACACAGCCAACCCTATAAGACAATGCACTAAGTGCCTTAAGTTGATTACCACCTATCACTATCAGTTAATTATACTTAATTCCCACCTCTCCCTCCCTTCCAGCTATACACTGTGATAATGGGCTACTTCAGGATTGGATGAGAAAGAACCTCTAGATCCTTTTCAAGGTTAAAGAGAATGTACAAAGTGTAGCCGTGTGCCTGGGAGCCTGGTACGGTCTGTATCTGATAAGAACACACACACTTACTCACACAGTGGGCATTTAAACTAACAGAAGCAAAGTTCAGAGATACCGCAGAGGCATGTGATCTACTAGTCTGTAAATACCATTACCAAAACTGCACTAATTACATACTAGTATACTGATGTCTGCTATTTATCTTCATTTGTTAGGAATATTTATTAGCAATATTTGATTTGCGCTCCGTTATGAGGTCTGGTGTTATACGTCTTTTAGAAATTTAGGTCTGTTAGGAAAGTGTGATAAACATTTAGTAAGAAATCTATACACAGCAATTAGCCATAAGGAATCTCTCTAGGGGATCTTACATGACCCCTTTGACATAGCAGGCAAAGTGCATTCATGCCCTCCTATCTGTACAGGTTGACGTTAATCAAATGGTTATATTACTGAGCCTGTTATTGATTAAGCTAAAGAGCATATCTATCCAGCACAGTGTGTTTACCTGGTTATAAATCCTGATTATAAACTTCCTCTGGACACGTATACACTGTACCATCGCTTGTCACCAAAGTACTACCCCACAATTGTATCTTAGGAAAGTCAAATAGTGTGTCTATGAAGTCTGCCTACATGTGTCTGTGGGGCAGGTCCATGGATCTGTAGGGCCATTGGTGACAATATACAGTAATAGGACCCCTGACATACAGCGCTGGATTGTCCTGTAAGAAATTTGAGCATTGCCCCTACAGCAGTCTAGAGAAAGGACACACTTGTATGTGTATATATATATATATATATATATGGTGGCTTGGCGATTAAGGCTCTGGGTTACATATCGGAAGGTCAGGGGTTCAAACTTGCCAAGCTGACATTGTTGGATCCCTGAGCAAGGCCATTAACCCTGAGCAAGGCCCCTACTACGGGGGCGCTGTATCATGGCTGACCCTGCACTTCGACCCCAATTTCCTGACATGCTGGGGTATGCAAAGAAAAGAGTTTCACTGAGCTGTAACGTATATGTGATTAATAAAGACTCATTATATGTCTGCAAATCATTTCCAATATTACTCATTAGTCAATTTTAAGCAACACCATACACAATTAGTGGTGACGTTATCCATCTGTCTTTTGTAACACTAAGAGAGACATTAGGCTTTGAGTGACTCCATGCTTCATTTATATGCCTCCTCTCCTTTTAAGCCGTTTGTCTAAAAGCCTGGAGATAAACTCCAAAAATAGAGGAGAGTGGCAACAGAAGGAGTGTGAGTCATCTATATCTGCTCTACTGTTCCCTGGCCTCATGGTAGTCTTAATGTAATCACAACACTGAATATAATAGAGATGATAATCAGATAATACTAAGGCTTTAAACCAGAGACAAAACACACAACGTCTGTGTTTTATTTACTGTCGTGTTTGTTTTATGGCTTTTAATAAACGTACATTTAAAGTAAGACCAGCTGGATTAATCCTTTTGTATAATGTTATGTCAGTTATATGAACATCTTACTGAAGTCCTGATCCTAATAACAAACTATTATCCATTCTTTAAAGACCTGTACCAGATTATCCATTAGTACTGTTATGAAACACTAATGAAGGGACTAGTCATTCCAGCGTGGTAGTCTTTCCTCTTGCGCTGATGCTATGACGTGTCCATTGCGTAATTCTGACAGCAGCACGTACAGCACAGTGAATATGAACAACCAGTGCAAAGCAAGGTGAGAGACAGCTGCTGGCTTTGTGTAGGCAAGAGTTCAAAAGAGATCCAGCTGTTGCGTGGGAGAGGATGGAATACATATGCACATTCAGTGCAAACTTGAGCTCCTTTGACATATTTCACAGCTACAGTTGCTGCAGCTATTTCCCAGCTGTTTACAAATGCATAACAGGGAACCCTGGTATTAAAGTTTGTTGTGATCAGGAGTATGGTTGGTACATTATCCTAAAGCGTCCATGTTCCTGGAAGGAGAAGCCTTTATTTGTCACATATACATTACAGCACAGTGGAATTTGCATATCCCAGCTTATTAGGAAGTTGGTGGTCAAGGCACAGGCTCAGCCATGATACAGCCCAATGGTGGCAGCTCGGTGCTGGAGCTCAAACTCCCAACCTTCTGCTCAGTAAGCCAGAGCCGTAACCATTGAGCCACCACTGCACCAATGGTTTAAGACACATGGTATTCCCAGGCGGTCTCCCATCAAAATACTAATTAGTCCCGGATCTGCTTAGCGTCCAAGATCAGTCAAGATCGCACATTCTCAGAGTGGTATGGCATAAGCATACCGTACTGTAATGTATGGTCATCGGGAGCAAGTTCTGGTCAATTGATGACACATATCAGAGCAGAACAGAATTCAAAGATAAGATTCAGTCACATGTGCTGTGGCTGGGGCATCCAGGCCAAATCAACAAGAGTGAGGCTGATCCAGGCTTGGTGCTGGGTTCAGTGGCCCATAAGTGCAAAACAAGAACAATGAACCAACCAAAAATGCAACAGAGAAATCAAAATTTCCAGCAATAATTTCAAAAACATGGCAGCAAAATCACAAACACAAGAGCATTCACTCAGAATGAAAAAGGTAAGCCCTTATTAAACATCACATGCCTGTTGCTGTTTGGCCATAAAGTATGACTTTCACAATGAAAAGGAATAGCAGTTTTCAGTCAGTTATCTAGTTAGCCTAGCAAAAACAATTTAATGGAAAGTTACTTAAGTTATTATAGTGACTAGTGCTGCAGCATCAGTGGAAATGTAATGTTCCATAAAAGCCTAACCTTTCTGTGTTTTTAGATAATGCTGTCATGTTTCTGAATTTGTCTTTGTGTCTTTAGTTGTGCTGTAGCTTTTTTGTTTTTCATGCCTTCGATGTTATGTTTTCGGGTTGTCTGTGCGTCCATCTGTCCATCCGTGCGCCTGTCCGAGATTCTTGTGGAATCTTATATCTTGTGGAATGTTTGTAGTATTTATATGGTATGTCGGCCCAATTATCACTGTAACTAGCTGACAAACTGTTTAGATTTTGGAATTGATTCCAACAAGGTCAAGATGTCTGAAGTAATTTTCCTGTTTGAAGTATATTTTAAGAGTATTTGAGGCATATACATTACAGTACCTTGCAAAAGTCTGAGGCACATGCAAAGAAATGCTGTAGAGGGAAAGATGCCTTCAAAATAATGAGATTAAATGTTTCTACATTCAATTGTTTTAATTAAAAACACCGGAAAGAGTAGTAAATAGTAAGAAATGGAACAAAGTCAATATTTGGTGTGACAAATAAATAAAATAAAAATAGTAGTCTCCAGTAGAATTAGTGCAGTTTTATAAGGAAATGAGCTGTAAGTGTTATTGAGCATTTTGCAGAAGCACGGTTATGGTCACGGTTCTTCTGGAGACTTAGACTGTCACACTTGCCTCTTATTTTTGCAGCAAAACCCAGCAGCCTTCATTGTGTTTTTTGTCTGAAAAGTGCCTCTTACATAATATTCTGCTTTCTTTACTGACATACAAACATTTCTCTGGAACATTTAAATTTGTTCTAGAAAACTAAAGTTTGGGAATCTAAAATGTTTTTGTACTGCCTCGATAATGTAAAAGTAATGAAATTATTTTTTCTTGAATTTGCTGTTATAGATATATTTTTAATGTGCTTGCCACTTTTGGGGACATATTAGGTTTCCCCAAAGATGCAAAGAAATATGGGGAGATATACTGTGTTGTAAGGATTGTATTGTATTTTGCTGGCATGGTTTATCCCCTTACAGTGAAGGGTTACTGCAAAACAATATAAACCTATTCTGACTGATCACCTTTTCCCTGTGATGAAACATCTCTTTGCTGATGCCCATGTCTTCCTTCACAGGTCACAAGGGTTGACTGAACAGTTTCATGAGTATGACAGTGGTCTAAATAATATGCTATGACCTTTGCATATTATCACCAGATCTCCACCTAATTGAACACCTATGAGAGATTTTGGATTGACATGTTTGACAGCAGTCGCCATCATCATTAAAACACCAAACATGGAAATAATATGTCTTTTGGGAAAAATGTTCATACTTTGTGTTGGTATTACCCTTTGTGAACTGTTTCTACAGTGAATGACAGGAATTTGTTGCGAAGCGGACAGGTTTTGCTTGGTTGCTAGCAAAGCCTTTTAGCACAGTCGAGAGGATGGAAATGTCACTCTGTGATGACAGAGTGGGATTCTCCTCCCAATGGAGTGCTTAAGGTCCTCTCCTTTTGTGCCAGGCTCGGAGTTTAGACAAGAGGCTTTGATTCCGACCGTGGCTGCAGTAGCTGGTTTTGTCTCAAGAAGCTGAGGTGAGCTCCGATGACCCAGCTCTCTGACAGCTGAGCTGCATGCTCTTTGTGTCTTAGTGAAAGCCTGGATTGTACACAATGTACTGAGGCACAATTTTCCTGGCCTGTGTTCAGCCAGCAGCGCTTGTTTGCTGCAGTGGACTAGGGCAGCATGACTTTGTACATTTCCTCCCCTTCAGACCGTCAGAACTGCAATGTTTCTCTCTTTCTCTCTCCCACTATTCCTCTCAAAAAGTGTTCCTACCGAGTTCATGCTCATGTTTTTAGCATTGCAAGTACAACTGTCCCAACACCTTTATGACTAAGAGATTCACTGTATTACTTTTGGTCTGTCAATAGACTCAATAAGGAGCAATGTTACTAAGACGCTATCATCCACTGTATCCTTGGCAAAGAGGAAATTTCCCTCACACTGCGGGATATTTTACTAGGATTAATAGTTTGTAGGCATTTGTTGGGCTAATAACATGCATGAATGAGAATGTATAGCACAAAATAAAACTATTTTGCCTAATAGCTTTGAAAGCTACAACTGCTTCAATTATTCATTTCTATCTGACCCACTACTTATGTAAAAGTTTGCCTTTCTGATGTGGCAAAATGTGTTCATGAGTAACTCATACTTCAAAGTAGTAAAGCGATTGTAGCTGGCTCTAGCAGCCTCCCTCTGGGTCAGAAGAGGATTGTGGGCCATGAGAAACTGTGACTAGAGATCAACAAGGGAAATCAGGTTTTAATGGGATTTGCAACACTATAAATAAGCAAATAATTCTGATCCAACAAGTTGTGAAGTGGAACAAATGAGCCTTAGCAATAAAGATCCTCTCCATGTAGCATGTAGCAGTGCACTGTTTAAACAACTCAGCCAGGCTTGGGCTAGTCACAGAGGGCAAAGTTAGCATCACTCAACACACACACACACATACACACACACACACACACACACAAACACACACACACAATGCAGTACTTATTGAACCTGAACACATATTATGTATTATGTATGTATGTGTTAGGTGGGTGAAATCTTATATAGTCACTATTTAATTTTTAAATACTGTTTTTTAATTTTTATTTGACTTCATTCCAAGGAAATCATTTTGACATTTACATTTACACCTCTATCATGTCAAAGTGCAGGCTTCATGCAGGGAAAATGTGTTAAACATTAAGCCGAACAGTTTCTCAGTAATCTCCCTGGCTAAAAATATTGTGCCCATAACTCTTGTGCTTGAGAAACATGGCCATTAAAAGTTGCTGAGGTAAAGAAAAAGATGTTCTGCGACACTGTTCCATATTTAGCCTTCTGCTCCTCCAGCTCAGCTCCTGCACTAGATCTGTACGTGTAGCATTTTCAACACTCCACTGCGACACACAACCAAAAACAGTTATAGAGGCAATTAGGAAGGAGAATTTTGAAGGAGAAGGACACATTCTTCTGGAAGGTTAATCTGCGAACCACTCTAAAAGTATCAGTGCTATGATGATAGAAATGTCAATCAAACAATGTAATATCAGAGCAGTGGTTGAATGAAAGAAATCAACAGCATATCTGTAGGTGCTGATACAAGTTTTTGCAAATTTGAGATTTGACCATTTTTGACTGGTCAAAATATTATTCATACAGGTGACATGATTAACATTGAAGTCTTGTGCCAAAACAATTTTTCCAGCCTGCATCTGATCATTTTCTATGTTTGGGATCTAATTTATGTACAGTATGTACCTACAGCAACACACAGACATAACATTAAATGTTCCCTTTGTGAAACTAAAACAGCTCTGACCCGTCGAGGCATGGACTCCACACGACCTCTGAAGGTGTACTTGTGGTTTCTGGCACCAAGACGTTAGCCACAGATCCTTTCAGTCCTGTAAGTTGCGAGGTGGGGCCTCGATGGATCAGACGTATTTGTCCAGCACAGATACTCGACTGGATTGAGATCTGGGGATTTGTAGGCCAAGTCAACACCTTGAACTCTTTTTGATGTTCTTCAAACTGTTCCTGAGCAATTTTTGCAGTGTGGCAGGGTGCATAATCCTGCTGAAAGAGGCCACTGACATTAGAGAATACTGTTACCATGAAGGGGTGTACTTGGTCTGCAACAATGTTTACGTAGGTGGTATGTGAGAAAGCAACAGACACATGAATGCCATGACCCAAGATTTCCCAGCAGAACATTGCTTAGAGCATCACACTTCCTCCACCATCTTGCCTTCTTCCTTGTCCAGATAATGTAAAATAAAATGTGATTCATCACACCAGGTCATTGCTCCATGGTCCAGTTCTGATGGTCATCTGCCCATTGTAGGTGCTTTCGGAGGTGGTTAGGATCAGCATGGGCACTCTGACAAGTCTTTAGCTATGCAGCATGCTGTAATGCACTCACTATGTGTTCTGACACCGCTCTATCATAGCCAGCATTAACGTTTTCAGCAATTTGTGCTAGACTACCTCTTCTGTGGGATTGGACCAGACCGGCTAGCCTTCTGCTCTGACACATACACTTGAACCTCAATGAGAGTGTGTTAATGAGCTGATGAGTTCAATCAGGTGTGTATGGTTATGGAGCAAAAAGTACAATTACGCTGTTAATTCTTTTGAGCTGATTATCACTTATGTGCAAGGATTGTATTCATTTGTGTCTATTTTTGTGGCTTGTGTTAGATCGTGTCTTAACCTGATCAGTGTGTATTTTGCGTTTTATGTCGGTTTTGATACCTTTTGATTGCCTTCAATTTTAATGGTTGTTTTCAAGAAATGATGATCCCTTTTTAAAGAATCCATGCCTCTTACTTTGTGGTATAGCAAGCCAAGGAATGTTAACTGAGTTGGTTAACTGATTCTGTAAAGTAATACTTTCACACCACACTTCCATTAAGCTAACTCTGTGTAATAGTCAAAAACGTGAAATATAATGCATATATAAACTGAAAATGTTGATCACCTGCCTTTGAGGGAAATATTGTTAAAATCTTTATTCCAAACAGATACATACTATCTTGCTGTGTCTGTGTTGATATATTATACTGTAGTATATGTATATCAGCACAGTGTTTCAAAAGATACAATAGGAGATTGCCAGAATTGATTTAAATGTATTGTGGGATTTTAATATCCAATATGGACTGTGATGCTGATAAAATCTCAGAAACTGCCTCGTTGTGATTTTCTTTAAGTTGTGGATTATTTACATTTATTCGCATTCAAATACTATCTTTTAAAATATGTCATGTAATGGTGATAGAGACGGTTGCAAGTGCAGTTTAAGCTTTTATTAAAGAGACAGGCAGACAATTCCAAATCGAAAGGCAAAAACGTAGTGAAAAGCAAACGAGGAGTCAGGCGATCGGTAAGTAGGCATAAACAGGGCTTAGACGAGAATCAAGAAACATGAGGACTAAACAGGATCAAAACCATTGAACAAGGAACAAAGACTCGGTACAGGTCTGGCGATGAACACACAGAAACATGCAATACTTCGCACTGAACAAACACACACGAGGGTTTTAAATACTAAATGTAATCAAAGAGAGATAACATAAAACAGCTGAGATATTAGTAACAACCAATAACCATAACAGGGGTGGAGGCAGAACAGAAAACAAAACAAAAACACGCGTGCAACCTTAAACAGAGTGATGACAACCCGGAAATGCTTCAGTCACAAATCTGTAACAAAATCATTCAAATTTGACTTATTAAGGATTTTGACAGCTCTATGATTTTATAGAAATGTGTTCAACCATTTCCCTTTTTAAAAAATTTATTTTCTATATATTACTAAGTCCTAAATGAAACATTTGTTAACTTGACATTTTGTATTGGAGCATATGTGGTAGACTTGAGGTCAACCGACCCACCTACCTACCGATCCACCTATATTCCTACCCACGTACCAACCTACCTACACTCCTACCCAGTTTTGCCTTATGCTATGTTCACACATACAACCATTTTATCGCTGCAAGTTGCTGTACTATGAAGTCACCAGTAGGCTTTCCTACTACTGGTTGCTACTGTGAGATGGGTGGCTACTAGCATCCCACTTTTCAGAACAAATCAGTTTTCTTGCCACATTCTGGAGGGAGAGAGTTTGTATATAAAATTCACCAGTGTATATATGCATCATATCCTACAAGATGAAGGTAGGGCAGCAAAGATGGTATTGCAGTGAAAGTGCAAGTGCCACTTAACAATTAGCTGAGCTTATGGCCTGCTTGGCAGTATCTTTCCATGTTTCCATGTTTCCTGGGTGAAATATTCGGCTTGACGCTACTTGTTTCCAGGCACCTGAGCCACGCATGTCTGCCTGAAGATCTCCACAAGCACACCTTCAGAAGTCGTGTGGAGTCCATACTTCGACGGGTCAGAGCTGTTTTGGTGGCACAAATGGGATCTACACAATATTAGGCAGGTGGTTTTAATGTTATGGCCGAGCATTTTATCCTGTTTTTAAACATTCTTTTACATATTTTCATCTCAAGAATCTTCGCTGATGAGGAAATCTTTCAACTGGAGACAAATACTAAACGAACCACAACAGAAAGCACAACCTGATGGTGTAGATGTGGGAGATACCAGGTGATGCCAAATGAGGCAAAATCTTTGTGTTTTGCTGAGTGGGATCTATGGAAGCCTGTTCTAAAGAGTACTGTGTAAACCTTTGCAGAAACACTTAAAAGAGCTAATTTTCTTTCTGCACTATCAACACTAATGTCACATTATTTCCACAACCCGAAGACAAGTCAATAAAACAACCGAATGACAAGCTCAAATTATTATACTCTAATTAACATCATTTCCCTTTTTTTGAACTCAAACATATTCTGCTACGAAATGGATGAAATGGTTAATTGTATGTGATGATTTGGGCTTGCAGTTTTCACCAGTGCTAGCCTATTTTGTCAGATACTTTAGCTTTGTACCTCCAGAGCACCAAACTTGTGTTGGCTGATTGCATATGTGGATAATGAGGACAAATGTGTAGACTTAATTTTTGGTCAAAATGTTCCTTTACAGCTGCTAGAAAAAGGGCAGTGGAGATTTAGAGCACCTCATTACTGTTACACTGTTGTCTCTCCACTCTGAGCCTAATGGGATTCAGCTTGGAGAGAGAGAGAGAGAGAGAGAGAGAGAGAGAGAGAGAAAGAGGTGTAAAAACAACCATAGACCACTTATTAACCTGCATACATACATACCTGTAAAAATGCATACATACCTGTAAAAAAAAGTTTGTACTTGACGTGCTCATGGTTCAACCACGGAGTCAAACGCAGGTTACTATTTTGACATATTATGAAGTAGACCAGTATTTGGTTTTGGACATAACCTACATAAACTATGCAGTGGCAGGTCTTGATGACAAAACCAGCCAAAGAACAAAACTTTATATCTGGTCCTTAAATATGCTATATACAGGGCCGGTTCTAGACATTTGGATGCCCTAGGCAAAATTTATGTTGGAGGCCCCCCCTGCACTCCTCCTATGACAACATGTCTTTTCAAATTACTCCAAAATGTTAACTTTAAGTCCGTTTATTATAATTTAATTAGACATTACTCAAAGCCACACTGACTAAAAATTTTAAGGCATCTAGGTTTTTTTGTAGTAATTTATTCATTAATTTTTTGACTAACGCACTCACCTACTATTTGGCACAATGAACAGTTTTGTATACTCTATACAGTAAAATGGGGGAATAAATACAAGACAACATTACATTGCCAACAAATAATTACAGATGAAACCTTCCATTTCAATAAATGAACATCAGTGCCTTTATCGTCTTTTCCCCTAGCTGGGTATGTACAGGATTTCCCCCTCATATTGATCCAATACAGACTATAGATATAGCCATGTTATGTATTGCACTGCAATACCTTAAATATGCACTATATACACAAATCAATTGCTAGTGGAAGTGAAAGAGACAAACTACTAAGCAGAAAGGACAGTTCATTTCTTCATAAAATTGTATGCTTCGTTCTCAATAAATATAATAAGAGTATTTATGATTTGAAAGCTAAAATGAACTATTATGTTAAAGCAGTAATGGAAAAATCAGCGGAATTTAGAAGATTAAAAAAAAAAATGCTCTAGTGTGATTGCTCTATGACTCCACCATTAGACACTGACTTAAAGTCAGTCAGCTGCAGAACAGTTGCATTTACAGTGGGGGAATATATTTGATCCCCTGCTGATTTTGTAGCTCCATTTTGGTCTCATCTGACCACCAGAGGACAACTGGGTGAAAGTGTTGTGGTCAGATGACACCAAAATGGAGCTCGTTGGCATCAACTCAACTCGCCGTGTTTGGAGGAGGAGGAATGCTGAAAAATGACCCCAAGAACACCATCCCCACCATCAAACATGGAGGTGGAAACATTATGCTTTGGGGGTGTTTTTCTGCTAA
>JAOUWY010000078.1:20815216-20832140 GCA_025728095.1 Prietella phreatophila | reverse complement strand
AAAATTATAGACTGATCATTTCTTTGTCAGTGGGAAAACGTACAAAATCAGCAGGGGATCAAATACTTTTTTCCCCCACTGTACATGGGGAGAACATGCAAACGAACTCCGCACAGACAGTAACCCGAGCTCAGGACTGATTTTCCAGCTCGCTCAGTATAATGCCCTATACATACCATATATATCAATATTATGAAACCCACCTGCAGATGAAATTAAGCACCACAGTAATATATAACCTGTAACCTGTGCCATACCTTGTGTAAAGCCCAGTGCTGCATACACCCCCACTCTCATTGGTATATCGTCTGTTCTAGTGCTCGTATTGGTGTCGCCAGTCCACACAGTGAGCCAAATGTTGGCTCCGATAGCTGCTGCGCTCTGAGCTCCATACAGGAAGCAGATGAGAAGGGACATCAAAGGCCCCACAGCTTTCACATACTCCCAATAAACCTTGAGTTTCACCTAAAATAAATTAAATGAAGCAGGTTTTACATGTACAGTGTAAACATACTGGAGCTCCAACTCAGCCGAGTAGTGACCTGTCTGCAAACTAACAGGGCTAACTAATTTCCAGTGTATAATCAATACTCTCTCACACATTTTTGAAATTAAGAATGCATAACAAAATGACAGTGTCAAAATTTCAGTACACTGACCCGGCCTGTTTCTGCAGTCTCAGCGAGGATGAGCTTATCCACTTTGGACTCCTTCTTCTCCTGCGGTGGCTCCCCAGGCCTCCTTTCGCTGAAGCGGCGTTTGCGCACTGATTTCGTCCTTGGGTTCTCCACATCGTTAGACATGATGCTGATTTGCCTGTGAGAGCAGACAAAGAACCACTATGGAGAACCATAACCCATATATCTAGTATATACACACTGGATTTTGGAAGCATTGCCTCATTTAGCATCTTTATAGAAACAGCATGAAAGTGTTCTCACTGGAAAACACATAATAATCGTAATAATAATAAGAAGAATATGAAGATTGGTCCAATTCCTGAAGTGCCACATGACCTGCATACTTTTGTGTTGATTTATGAAGCTGAAAAAGGATGAAGCTCAAGTGGAAAAACAGAAAGATGTTAAAAGGCATAAAGGCTACCTCATGAACTGTCTTCGAGCCTCGTTGACTGCAGGTTCGTGGTCCACCATATCAGTGTGGGTACTGAGAGCATCATCAGGGAATAACTCTTCTTCATCAATCAACACCTCTGCAACAGACAGATACATGTCCAAACAAGAAGAATAAACGCTCTCCCCCCCATAAAAAGGGAAATATTTGTACCTATATTGAAGAGATAATAACAACCAGTCAGATTGCAGCGTAATCCCTGTTCATTCTCATAACAATAAAATGCAACAGGTCCAGGTCCTGGTATTGTGACGGGTCTAGATCAAGCGGAACTGCACAGAGAGGTTGCAGGAAATTATATATGACGACCCGTATGTCATGGGTTGTCCGATGTCCCCAGTTTCTTCCTCATAGCCTGCAGTTACACACCTCAGTTTCAACAGGGTTTGAATTGAATAAAAAACCCTCCATTTTGTCTCTGCTTCTCGAGCAGATTAAACCCAACAACATAAAGGAGCCTAGAAGCGTCACCGTTGCCTAATAATGGCAGCCGAAATATGCACAGCTTTTTTCGGAACACTAGTGTGCATTCCTAGAAATTCACTGTTTAATAAAGCAGCTATTCTTTTTTTCATGCCGTATTAAAACTAATTCATAAAAGAAATGGCCTATGCAGTTTGGTCATCAGAGCTCATGGGAACTTGGGTAGTTAACATGTATGTAGAACTGAGAACACAAACTAGTGAAGTCTGCATGGGAGAAAAGGGGAAATGAATTTTTCTTTTGTTTTTCCTTATTTGTTCATCTCATTTCCTCATTAAGCTATTTTAATTATAATAATCAGTGTTGTAAGGATCAATCAGAACAAGCAAACCTATATGGTGTGTATGTGTGTGTGTGTGTGTTCTCAAACATGGACCTGTCAAATTTTATGGCTGTGAAATTTCTATTCTGAAATAAGCAATGAAATGTCTCTCACATCCCTCAGTAATGAATGGTATGACTGACTGTGTACTCTTTTCATGTCGTGTTTTGTATACCTGTTACTTCATCATCCTCTATTATGTCCTCTAGAGAGTAGTTCCTCAGGAACTCAGCGAAGGTCCCATTCTCATTGAGCAAGTCCTGGTAAGATCCCATCTCTGATACCCTGCCCTCCACTAACACCATGATGTTATCCACTTGGGGCAGGAAGCAGATGCTGTGGGTCACTAGGATTCGTGTCTGTACCATGAAACACACTTACACTCAATCACAATTGCTCAGATTATTGTAAGCAATATTACATTGGCATAGACTGTATAGGCCTCTTATTTCAGTGTTGCCATGTCCTGTATGTTCCTGAGGTATGTGCTGATGAACTTTTATACAATACACCACAATCTTCAACTTGCGTAATACATTCTAGACAATCTAGATAGCATTTCTGGTCACTTTTTACAAACATTGACAAAGGATAGTGATTTCTAATTTACTACTTAATTAATTTGTCCAAATTGAAGATGTTGTATGTCATATATCAAGGAGGTAACTTTGAACTTAATTTCCCAGCAGCCACTGCACCATACTACATCACTGTTACATGACCACCTGCACCTGTATCACGTTTCTGTTTAACGAGCACTCCTACAGCCACTTTTTGTACTGCTTCCTTGTCTTACGTATTGTCTAAATTCACCTTTGTCCCAGTACCACGTTTTGTTTCCTAGTTTATGTTTACCCTTAGCCACAGTATTCTGCCTAGTTGTCTTGGTTTTGTTGTTTGTTGGTTTATTAAATGTTTGAAGATCTGCACTTGCTTCCGTATCCATCTTTGAAACGTGATATTGTAACTGTTATACTCAATCAAGACAATGCTGTAATTCTGATGGAGGCCTAAATGCGTCTACTTCTCAGCAAACATATACTGTTCTAATATGGATTTGTGTTCTAGGTTGATGGAGGTTGTTTCCATGGTTAATGTTAGCTAGCTAATATACCACTGTCAGGTCGTTGATTCACGAGATATTCCTATTTGAAAAGTTAAGCTGACAACATCCTGGCACTGTATGCTGCCAAACATCTCAAGAGATTATTTTTAGCCATATAGAACAGAAAACACCGTGCGCCCGAGGTAGCTTTGATGTCACCAGATAAGAGACTAAATTTGCCTAAGTCCGGCAGTATTTGACGTAAGAACTGTTATCAGAGCATCACTCATTTCAATACAATATGACTGGGACATGACAAACCATAAACCACCATTCATTATTGTCTAGCAGAAAACATGTAAACATAACTAGTACGAAGTGTATAACATCCCTTCATTTTTCATCTTCGATTCTACCTTTTGACGGAGCGCTCCCTCTGGCCCAATGACATTGTCAAAGATGTGCTTGGCGACATGGGCATCCACAGCAGACAGTGGGTCATCCAGGAGGTAAACGTCTGCGTCACTGTACAGAGCTCTGGCCAGACTCACCCTTTGCCTCTGACCTCCAGAAAGATTAATTCCCTGCACAAACACGACATCCTTTCATCATGTTTTGTAAAGACTTAACAGGACACAGACAAACACAAGATGTTGATGTTCTGTTCAATATAGAGCAATGGCTCTCCTACTGAACCAGATCGTCTCATCGCGATACAGTTTAAAAACCTATTTTAGAAGTTGAGAATTTTTAGAAACATGATAAACAAACTGTGTCATTAAAAGGCCCAGCATTTAGGGCAGAAACCCTCTGTACCTTCTCTCCTATCTCTGTTTGGTCACCTCCAGGGAGTATGTCGAGGTCAGGGGTAAGGGCGCAAGCATCCAGCACGCGGCGGTACTTCTCCTCTACGTAGGGCCTGCCGAACAAGATGTTGTCTCTCAGTGTGGCGTTCTGGATCCACGCCTGCTGTGGCACATAAGCTACCGAACCCTAAAACAAGAGGGTTGTTCATTCCAGGGTATAATTTTAGCTAGGACAGTAAACTGGAAATTAGGTGTACACCTAATATAATATGCGATGTGAGACGAAGCCACTCACTCTTATGGAGATCTGTCCATCTTGCTTCTCCATCTCTCCTAGCAGAGCTGACACAAGAGATGTTTTCCCACATCCCACATGACCCACCACTGCTAATACCGAGCCCTGTGGCACCATCACGTTAATGCTGGAACACAGGATATAGATATATTTATGTACATAACAATAAATCAGTTTAAAATGACAAATAAGGAATTATTATAACATGTAATAAAGAAAGTCTTTTCAATAAAAACTACTGTACAAAACTCAAAACAAATCACACACACATTGCCTCGACCATCTTCACTGGTCTAAACTTCAGTGGCCTCATTAACTATGAATTTTACATTACACATATTACTACGGCATAAAAAAATACACTTTATAGCCACTATGACCATCATAACCCATACATTCTATAAAATGTTGCCACAAAGATCAAGTCAATTCAATTAAATTTTATTTGTATAGTGTTTTTAACAATGGAAATGACCACAAAGCAGCTTCACAGAAATATATCAATTCTGGAAACACATTTTAAACAGATGAATTTGTCCCTAATGAGTAAGCCAGAGTTGATGGTGGTGAGAAAAAACTCCCTGAGAAGACAAGAGGAAAAAACCTTGAGAGCAACCAGACTCAAAAAGGAATTCATCCTCATCTGGGTGACTCTGAATAATGCAATTACAGATTTTTTTTCCTTTTACAATTGTATAGAGTCAAAAAGTATAATTGTGTAAACAGGAACTTATGAGCAACTCAGGAGTATCAGCGTCATTATGAGTCAGTTCTGAATTTATCATAGATTTAACTTGAAGTTATCAACAGTTCAATGATGCAGACTCGCATGCAAATCTTTTCGTAGCAACAAAGCAGGAAGCACACAAATGTCTAGAATGTCTTTGCATGCTGTAGCTTTAGGATTTCCCTTCACTAGAACATGATTCATAAAGACATGGGTTGACAAGGTCGGAGTGGAAGAACTCGAGTGTCCTGCACAGAGCCTTGATCTCAACCCCACTGAGCACCATTGAGATGAAATGGAACACTGACTGGCCTCTTTGTCCAACAAGAGTGCCCAACCTCATTTACACTCTTATGGCTAAATGGGCAAATCCCTATATCCACGCTCTAAATCTAGTGCAAAGCCTTTCTTAAACGTTGTATAAGCTGTTAAAGCAGCAAAGTCGAGATCAATGTCCATAGATTTGCAATGGGATGTTCAACAAGCCCATATGGGTGTGATGGTGTGATTTTTTCATGCCATTATCATAGTAGAAGTGAAACAGCAAAAAAAAAGTTCTTGCATTGGTCTTTCGTTGGACCATCCTTCACATTTCTGTTTGCGATATGTGATTCCTTCTGTAGTGTTGCAGGTGTGAATGTAAAGAAGACAGCATGGTGTGCCCTCATGCTTTCAAGGGTACTTTTAAGAACTTGAGACAAAACTCTTTTCTAAACTCGGTCTGATGGCTCCATTGAAATTGATTTTATCTAAGCAACAAGCCTTGACAGTGTTAGGCCAACTGGAACATCTTGCCACTATGTGGTGCAACAGTAGATATATAGATTAGATAGATAGATAGATAGATAGATAGATAGCATGTTTCTGGTATTGGTTAAGTAAACTGCACATCAAATATAAAAATCCACATTGACAATTTTGCATAATCAACATAACTGATTATGTCATGCAATCAACTACAGGAATAACTGCAATGTAATTAAGAATCTTAAATACTGTAAAAGAAAAGCAAAATATAACATTTTTAGAGTTCATTGTTTTAATACCACACTACATCCTTGTGCAAATAAACATCCTTACTTCTGAAGAGTGGGCGGATCTTTCGAGGCCCATGAGAATCTCCCGTTCACAACAGTTACCACATATTCTGAAAGCGTGAGTAAAGATCGAATTCATGACTCATTCAAGCAATGTGAAAAACATGAAAAAACGACGTGTCATGATGATGCGTTACCCGAGGCTGCAGGTTTTCTATCCACGTTGTCTGGGTCCAGCTCATCATGACTCAGGAAATGCTGGATTCGCTTGAGAGACACGCTAGCCTGTGTGCCGGGTGTGAGGACAGGAAAAGAAAACAATGTGACATGTCCTGACACACCTTATGATGAATGTCCCTGGAAATGTTTTCCAAATTCTTAATAAAGATATTTTCCATCTGGGGATGAGCGAAAACACTGTATTTTACAATAACTATTTATGTCACCCAAACAAATGTCTCTCACACAAACACGAGTCTTCTCGGGCCTACAAATACAATGAGTGACAACTTATTTACACCAAAATGATTAGCTTATTTAAGGAAAAAAAAAAGAGGGGGTTGTGTTAAAACCTGTCTGGAATACCTTAAAATGAACTGAAGAAGTGTACTTACTTGCATGACGCTGCTTATGACCTGTGGAAGCATGTTCAGGGGAAATCTTAAGATGTTGAACAGAGAAAGCGAGACAAAGGCCCTATCCGCATCTAAGACGTTGTTTTTGTCCACATTCACATACACGGCAAATGTTGTCAGTGCAACCTAAGGAAACATTTTAGGAATGACTGTTAGAACACTCGTGTCTCTTCCCAACAGCCTTGACACTCAAGCTTCCCACTCTTTTTAGGAAAATCGTTTTGTAGGATTTTTCCAGGACATCACAACCTTTCGCCATAATAAGGCTGTGTTAGAATGACATCTGTAAAATTAACCTCAACAAGGCAACCTGTAATAACCATGTAATGACTGAATTAGAAATTCACTTGCACTAATGATTTAAATGATCACGATATACTGACATGATTACAAGTATTAGAAGTGAAGTATATAAGCTTACTCAATGTTACACACCATCAAGGTCAAAGGTTTTGGGCACGCCTACTTATAAATGGCTTCCTTCATTTCATATATTTTCTACTATTTTACATCAATAAGAAAGACATTAACACTACGAAGTAACATCTATATGCAATTATGCAGGGATCACGAACCACCTTAAACAAATCACATCTATTTTAATAGTTTAAATTCTTAAAAGTATTCTTGATGAAGCTTGCACACACTCTTGGCTAAATGAGAACCACTTGGTTTGGGAGACAATTTAAGTCAGAACTATTTCTTTAAACAAATACTTTTTGTTTCGTCTTAAAGACAATGAAAACGCTGTATACAGTATATTCAATCTAATCTGTCCAAATGTTTTATTCACAGTGTATATTTGAAGTATATAAACTATGAGTATATAAGAATATTATTGCATGAAAAGCTATAGACAATGTGCATTTCTTTCTCTGCCTCAAAATAAGCCTCAAACAAGGCTTTAAACCGAAAGGACTTACAGCCACGCGATATATAAATAAAGGTTTCTTTGCTTTATGAGTTGATCCCAGGTAGCATTCATAGTGTCATGATAGTGGCAAATGGGCGCTGAACTACACTTCCCATCAACCCCAGCACGTCACATGTTTTCACTCACTCGCACCTGTGTCTCGTTTCACCCTGATTAACACCACTCTATATATAGTCTGCACGTTTTGCCTTGAATCTCTTGTACAGGTTTGTCTTCACACTGTTTTGGTTATTTGTTCGCACTTTGAATAACAAAAATCTGCACTTGCGTCTGCCTTCGCCTCCCACCCATGTCCACATGGACACAAACGCTCTCCAAACTACAAACAGCTGACTCTAGGGATTGATGCTGAGATTGAGTACTGACATCTTAGAATATTGTCATGTACATTAGCGTATTGTTTTCCTTAGTGTGTTTTCTATACAATTAAAAAAGACCATAAGTAACGTGGTTAAATAATCCCCATTGACACATCTCTAGACTCTCATTAACATTTTATTCTCTTTAGTCTCTCTTTTTCCAGGTATTGACTGTCTAATCTTTTCCAGATTGCCGTCTTATACCACTGCTATACCGATACCACCTACCAAACTACGACAAATAAAGTTGCGATCTAAGTGCACTCACTGTGTCTAAATTCTATACAAGCAGCTATATATAATAACTGGATCTTCAAACCCACCAGAAAGGGGGCGCTTGTCCAGGCCATGACAGACAGTGCGCTAAGGTAGCCTTGCTTGCGCAGTACACTGAGCTCCTTTTGCCGAATATGTAGGACCTGCTCCTTGAAGGAAGGCTCCCAGGCGTAAAGCTTCAGCACCTTCATCCCGTTCAGGATTTCATTCATCAGCTTGATGCGAGCGTCTTTGTACTGCATCTGCTCCACCTGGAGACCAACCATAAAACAGCTCAAATGAACACTTGAAGTAGGTGTACTGAATTTTTTCACGGCTTGTGTAACTTCTACAAAAAAAGAGAAAAAAAAAAGATTCATTAGATGTTCCAAGTTTTTTTTTTTTTCTATAGCAGTCTATTTGCTGTTTAAATATGATGTCGAGCAGCTCAAGACTGGATGGGTTTCTGGCCCAGTTTCTGGGCCACCAAAACATGGGCCTTTGCAAGCACACTGGGGATTTATTTTGTCTAGTGTGCTAGGTACAGCCCTGATATAGAGCCCCCTCCAAAAGTCTTAGAATGCCAAGGTCAGTACTTGAGCTGCTCAATCTAAATATGATCTAAATATGAAAAGATGATTCGGTTTTGGTTAAGAATTCCCCCAAAATATTTTGCTATGCTTGTTATGTGATTTAAACACAGCTTTACAGCACACTGAGTTTACCACAAACCACGCAAACATTACAACATGGCAACGCTTGCCTCAGCAAACAAAAATTAATCTCTACATCACTTGGCAGACAGACAGAAAGAAAAAGAGACCTGGTACGCTCTGGTTTTCATGGCAATCACAGCATTAAAAGGAATTAGGAGGACCATGACAGCCACACCTGCGAGGACAGAAGGGCCCAGAGTCTACAAGATGAAGAAGAAGAAAAAAGACAGATGGCATAAATATCAGCAAAAAAACATCAGCAAAAAAAACAACAAAAAACAACACTAATATTTTGGTGCGTCTTTATCTAACAAAATCTAACATGTAGCAGCTGCCACATTTTAGATAAGGACTTTGCTGATATTGCATAATATGTCAAAATGTGCATTGATTATGATGACAGACAACTATGACTATAATCCTCATAGAGATACAAACTGTAATAAACTGTCACTGTACAGGTTAATATTTCTGGGTGTAAGAAACATGATGAAATGAATGCTGTAAAAGAACAACCTCCTACCCCAACTCTGTATATTTTCAGCTTTTTCTTGAAGATTTGCTTTAGAGTATAAAGGTGAGGTGGCTGAATTACTGACCTGCCAGAGGAAGAAGAGAGCCAGTATGATCTGCAGTGGTGCAGACCACAACATGTTCAGGAACGTAGTGAGGTCCATAAAGCGCTGAGCATCCACCGACATCAAGTTAACGATCTCTCCGACGGTGGAAGAACGCTTCGCTTCGTTCGTAATAACCAGTGACTGCACAAACAGAGTCAGCATCATAACAATCAGCTTGGGTGTAGAGGGGTTTTTACTAGTCGGATTAATTAGCATAGATCATTTCGGGATCAGGAGCATGCAGGTATGTGGAAACACTGACATGGCGGTTGGATAATTCTCCTTCTGGCACAACACATAGTCAGCGTGCAGTTAAACTTTATGAGAGAATTAAGATGATAACCAGCGGTTTGATTCCCGCCTCCACGCTGTGTGTGTGGACTTTGCATGTTCTCCTCATGCTTCGGGGTTTCCTCAGGGTAATCTGGTTTCATCCCCCAGTTCAAAGACGTACATTGTTGTCTGACTGGCATTTCCAAATTGCCCATAGTGTGTGTGTTTGCTTGAGTGCTTTGGGATTGTGTCCTGGATGGGTTGGCACCCTGTCTAGGGTGTCCCCCGCCTTGTGCCGTGAGCTCCCTGGGAAAGCCTCCAGGCTCCCCGTGACCTTGTGTAGGATAAGCGGTATGTAAAAAAAATGGATGGATGGATAGTTTCCTCATTAAGCTGGCTGTAAATTTGCTACGAGTTTCTGGCCCAGTTTATGGGCCACCAAAATATGTGCCTTTGCAAGCACACTGGGGATTTATTTTGTCTGGTGTGCTAGGTACAGCCCTGATATACAACCCCCTCTGAAAGTATAGGAACACCAAGGCCATTTCTTGTACACTGAGGACATTTGGGTGTGATGACTACGAGATGAAAGATCACAATTTCAGCTTTCATTTCAGCAAACCCTAATGTTTTATGTATGTATAGTGAAATAAAGCGCATATTAAAAACATAATAACTGGCCTTGCCGTTCCAGTACTTTCTGAGGGGACTGTAGTACGTTGACTATATCCAGTGATTATTAAAAAAAAAAAACCTGACAAACAGGTAACCACAACTCTATGAACTAATCTCCCTCACCACCACACCTGTTCCTTCCCCTAGAATTGCTTCAGACCTGAGGGAAACACTGTATTGGGTATATTATAAAAGCTGATGCAAGTGGTGCTGACTCACTGACGTGACAAAGCACAGCATTAGGATAAAGTTCAAAAGTTGTGTTTTTTAATCACAGGAAACTCACTCACTGTAGTATAACTGGAATAAACATTCTACTGTACTACATTCTACAACCTATCTTCAACAAAAAGGCTGGAATAGGGTTATCGAAACATTAATCATCATTACAACTTCAGGTACAGAAGAAGTGCTATATAATCCTCCCAGAATAGCTTCAATGTGCGTTATCTATTGTTGAATAACTCATACTGTATTTGCATTTTACTTTGTTAAAACTGCACTTGAAACCATTACAACCCATTAAAACCAGCAAATTCCCTTCTGTTTTGTAAGGAGATCGGATCGGTGAGGTTAGTTCTCAAATCCTCCTGAAAAAAAAAAACAACTTTTATCTCTCTGTAAACACGGTGTATAAATCAAGCAGACACACCTTCAGCTGTGCTAACACGATCACACATCAGTGGGTAAAAGTGCAGAGTAAAAGATCCATACCTATCCTTTCACCCACACCAGGGCAGGTTCTTTTTTCATTACTCATGCATTCACTAAAGCCATGACGCATCACTCTAATTCTACTTAGTGCACGTTCTAAGTCACTCACGCTTTTGACGTAAATTTAATTCAGTTTTATTAGTAACCATGGACATGGTCCCAAAGCAGCTTTACAGAAATATCGATTCAGGATATAGATTTTAAATGTATGAATGTATCCGTAATGAACAAGCCAGAAGCAGTGTAGCAAGGGGAAAAACTCCCTGAGACGCTATGAAGAACAAACCTTGAAATGTAGTCTGACCTGATGGTTCAGAGCAGTTAAACGTCAGATTCACATAAAAGACATGACTGACATTTTGTTAATTATTTAAACAAGAGGCTTCATTCTAGACTGGGGATATTACACAAACAACTGCTTTGTACATGAATAGGGAAAAGTCGGATTCAGATCGGCAGGGATTTTTGTGAGAGTTTTAAATTAACATCAGTAATGTCACATGATTGGGTGTGTGTGTATACATGTACCTTTCTGTAGATGGCACCGATGATGGCTGTGCGCAGCCTCATGCCTGTAACGAAGCAGTACTGAAATTGCTGATGCAGGATGAGTGTCTGTAGAAGGGCACAGCCAAACATGAGGAAGGCCAACGCGAAGCCCCACCAAGACGGCACATTCTTCTCTTTGGTGAACTTGATCAGCAGCCTGACGGTCACAATGACTGGCATAAGCAAGTTACAGGAATGGTCAACCTAATACTTATCCAATGCACACAAACAAATATTTTTACACTAAGAAAAGAACAGAACACTCATTTAATTAAAAAAAACAAAACAAAACAAACACTTATGATAAGACAATTGTTGAATTATTGACTATTCGCTGCACAGATGAAGAAAAAAGGTCACATGACATTTTTCCAATCGTCAAACTGTCCAGTTTGGGCGAGCCTGTGTCAAAGTAAGCTTCGGATTCCTGTCCTTGGATGACAGGAATGGAACCCAATGTGGTTTTCTGCTGTTGTCTGGCTCAAGTTTCAATGTATTGTGCATTCTGAGATGCTTTTCTGCTCACCACGGCTGTAAAGAGTGGTTATTTAAGTTTACCTAGTCTTCAAACCAACCTAGATATTCTCCTCTGACCTCTCTCATCAACAAGGCTCACAGAATTGCCACTCATTGAAGGTTTTTTTTTTTTTTTGGCGGCACTATTTTGTGCAACTAGGGACTAAGAAACGTGTGTGAAAATCCCAGGAGATCAGGACATCAGCCTGTCTGGCACCAACAACTATGCCACTGTCACACACTATCACCTTTTTTTCCTCTTTCTGATGTTTGATGTGAACATTAAATTAACTAAAGCTCTTGACATGTATTGACATGAGTTTATACATGATTGGTTGTTATGTGATTTTAAGCAAGCTTCAAATACTGCAGCAAGACAGATCAGAATCAAGTCTGATTACTTGTGATTTCACTATGTTACCCATGTCAAATCACTTGTGTGGTTATGCTAGTAAAACACAAATAACTATAATTCTTCCCTCTGAAAAAGTGGTCTTAATTTTGGGGCTGTGATGCCTTTCAAATTCTAGAGAGAATTTGATTGGACGGAAAATCTGATGAGAAGCTGAAGAGCAGAGTGATGTCATCAAAACGGCTGATCTGTATTAGTGGTTTAGAGACACTGTACATTTTGAATGCGTACATCTTCTAAACACAACTTTTGCCATTGTTATGGAGCGCACTAGCTTATAGATAACCTTAAGGCTGACGTATTCATACTAAAAGCCACAAAACATCCATTTTGATTTCACTTTAGTGTTCTACAATGGAATGTTTATGATAATGCTTTTAGACCTCTATTATGTAAGTGAGCTGTCAGTAAGCATTGTGTTGACTTATTTGTGTAGTACATGGAAATGTGTTTAAATTCTAGTCCGGTGCTCGCTCATACACTAAACACTGCCTGGCTGTAGTGTTACCCCATACATAAGGAAGTCGGAGTGCTGGAAACAAGCCTGGCAAATTTGACCATATCTCTGATCATAATTCCACAAACACTATTGGAAAGAAATGTGCTGGGATAAAAACGAATTTGCATATGGCCTTTGCATCGCAAACGAATCAAATTCCCTACTGGCTTATGGCTGTGAAAAAACAAAAAGAAATAGCAACAGAGGACAAGCCAGCATTGTGCTCATGTTGATCATATCGGCATACGGAGCTCTGTATTTATGTCAAGCTATAGGCAGATGTGTGTTTGTTGCATACACAAAAATGCAGGATGGTATCAATTTTAAGTACTCATACAGTGCTGCAACGTCTGTTCCCTTACAATTATCCTTTTCATTCCACTTCATTAGTTCCCAGTGATGCAACTCAAATATGTATTTAAATGGATAGCAGCATCGCAGGCAACCCAGCAACTCTACAGAGCTGCTGACAGCGACTGATATATAGCTCCAAGACTGATCAAACAACTTTTATAACTTCTGCCTTTCAGTAACTAGCTGTAACTCTTCACACACCACCCTCTTCCCTGCAATAAATTACTGGCCCTTTATGCCGTCCTTGCTTTTCACCTGAGCAGCTGAGGGTTCATGAAGGCGATGACATCCTGTAGCAGCTTGAAGGCTGAGCCGATGAGGAAGTAGGGCCCAAAGGCTCTGATTAGGGCGTACAGGAACGAAGGTTGCTGTGACTCCTTCTTCTTGGAGAGCAGCACTTCCACCTCCTCAGGATTTACACCCACGTGGTTGCTCTCCGCCTCAGCTTTAGAGTACACTGCCTGTCCATTCATTTCCTGTGCAGACCTGTGGGGGTTATTCACAGAGCAGTAGTTATGAAATACTTTCGATGGAACTGCTTAGCTTGTAATTGTGGTGTATTTGTTTTTTTTTTGTTTTTTTTTTGCATATTAAAAGTTGCCTGTGGAAATGTCATGCGACAGTAAAAGCAAAGCAGCTTTCCGGCAACTTTCGTTGGAACTGTTTCAACAGCTAAAGGGATTGAAATCACATGAAATCTTAGGTTTTTTTTTTATTTACAAATTTTCTGTTTCACAGCCCTACAATATTTACTAAAACCACCTGCCTAATATTGTGTAGGTCCCATTTGTGCCACCAAAACAGCTCTGATCTGTCGAGGCATGGACTCCACAAGACCTTTGAAGGTGTGTTGTGGTATCTGGCACCAAGACGTTAGTATCAGATCCTTTAAGACCTGTAAGTTACGAGGTGGGGTCTCAACTGATCAGACAGTTTGTTCGGCAACTCTCACAGATGCTCGGTAGGATTGAGATCTGGGGAATTTGCAGGTCAACTCTTTGTCATGTTCCTCAAACCATTCCTGAACAAATACTGCAGTGTGGCAGGGCGCATTTTCCTACTGACAGATGCCTCTGCGATTAGGGAGTAGCACTGCCATGAAAACGTGAGCTTGCAAAGTTTGCAAACTTGATACCACTTAGCAGAGAACAGAAAAGGTTGGCTATAAAAGAGAAAGAGGAACATTGCAACAGTTGTTTGGGTTCAAGTTCAGCTTTTAATATCAAAGGAAAGGCTAGAGGCACATGGCAGACAATTCCTGCTACCATGGATAAACAAACAACAACAACAACAAAAAAAAGTGAAAGTGAAGTGAAAGAAGCAAACAAGAAAGCTACATAGAGTTACAACTGCCTTTACTCAAGCAGAGCTAAACAAACTGCACTAGGAAAAGATGAAAGTCATTCAAATCTGAAATGAGACAGCATTCTCCCAGGCTTCTGCTTTCACCTTACTTTCTCCATGATTGTGAATTCACAAGTGAAGCAATGCCACTCACCATTGCCACTCAAAACTTTCTACTTTCAACCTTGTTAAACCGTTTCAGACTTTCCAATACATGAAACATGGAATACTGGTGCATGGACTTTTTTACACATTAACACAGAATTATTATGTATTGCATTCCACAACATTTTTTAAATTAATTTTAATCTTTGATCAGATTTTGGTGTTTCCAAACAACAAATACAGGCATGATCAGTGTTGATCACCTAACATCAGAGCCTTATATGTGACGTTTGTTTTTGCCTCCAGTATCTATTCATCCATCCATCCATCCATCTTCTACCGCTTACTCCTTCTTCAGGGTCGCGGGGAACCTGGAGCCTATCCCAGGAAGCATCGGGCACAAGGCTGGGTACACCCTGGACAGGGTGCCAGTGTATCTATTCATATCATATGTTAATAATGCCATGTGAATTTTGATATTTGTGCTCATCCTTATTGGAAAAATTGCTCAAACAGAAAGGATCGAGATTGTTAGTAAGTGTTGCCACAGATTCTCAATCAGATTAAGGTCTGGGGTTGGACTGGGCCATTCTAACACATTCAGGTTCATGATTGTGATCTACATCAGAGTAACTCTGGCAGTATACTTAGTGTCCAATTGTATGTTGAACCTATACCCAAGTTTCTGGCTAACTTGAGCAGGTTTTCTTCTAGGATTGCCCTGGATTTAGCAACATCCATCTTGACCTCAACAGTTTCCCAGTCCTTGCTGAAGAAATGCATCCCTACAACACAATGCTACCACCACCATGCTTCACTGCATGGATGGTGATCTCAGGTTAGTGAACCGTGTTTGGGTTTTTGGGGGGGGGGGTTTGTGCCAAATTTAGAATTCTGTCCCAAGGCAAGAAAGTAATTTTTCCAGGATTTCACATAATTTATTTCAATAATGGCTTTCTTCTTGTCACTCTTCAATAAAGCCCAGGTTTGTAGAGTATCTAGAGCCTCAGCATACCTTTGTAGTTTAGACTTCTCCACTTCCCATTCCTTGAGGAGTTTGGGTACCACCACCTCCGAGCTATCATCCTTGTTCAGGGACCACAGGTCTTTGTTTTCCAGTGGAGATCTGTAGCCTTTTATTGCCATGCTGGGAAACAGAAACATATATCAGACATATGCATTCACTAGATAAATACAAAACAAGGTTAAGCTAAATAAGTCATAAAGTACTGAGTTGAGACAGTCAAGGGAGGTTAAGCATTCATATATATTGTAGATTTAATAGTAACGTAACTTCTCATGTGATGATTATTTCAATACTATGTGATTCTTATATTTAAACATTTTTAAAAAACAACTAGAAAAGCTAAATACACTGGAACGAAATCTAAAGATGTGTTCCGGTAGCTGAACAGCAATATTTGTTGGTTGGTCACTAATGTTTATTTATAGGATAGGTTAAATGTAAGCTTTTGATTTTTTTTATATTTTCTTTTGTATTAGATTCACTTTTGGACATTTTATTCTGACACAAACGTAAATGAATAAATAAAAAGTTTATGGGCAGCTATTTGGATACCGGCATAAATACATTGTGACCTACAGGTTTTTATGTACTGGTATTATACCACCTCTATTGTTTTCCTACTCCCAGGTTAATTGTTAATATCTGACCCAGCCTCTGTGACAACAAATGCTACTGTTTGCAAATCATTTCTCTATCTAAGCTGCAGTGGCAATGCTCAGTAATACTTGGCAGTCCACCTTGACAACGATGATAGTTATGACCTTATTCATTAAAGTTTTCTGATCGCACGGTCTGTACACAGTGTCAAGCATAATCGCTAATAGAAAACAACAGAGAAAGAAAAAAAAGTCTTTGGCTCAATAACAAAACTTAAACAAAAATAAACATGGTTTCTACCTTGTAAACCACCAAAAGGTCATTCTTGAGACGAAGCCAGCAGATGTTTCTGGGCATGGATTCTAGAAAGGAAATAAAAAGAGTGCGGATGCTTCAGCATCTGAACCCATACATTGAGGGAAAAAAGTATTTGATCCCCTGCTGATTTTGTACGTTTGCCCACTGACAAAGAAATGATCAGTCTATAATTT
>JAOUWY010000078.1:20799425-20814328 GCA_025728095.1 Prietella phreatophila | reverse complement strand
CATGACATTACTGATTACTAATCATGACCACAGATAAACTACTGCAAAAAAGAAATGGTGTCTATACAATCCTAAACACTGCTACCAGTTGTAAAAATATGTCAACTGGAAAGACCCTCATTGCTCTTTCATTAGTAAACTCTCCAGAGAACTGTAGTGAAGAAGTAGATAAGTTGACATATGAGATAAGTTAAATTGTGAAATAAAGGAGAGGGAGAAACGTATGGCAAGGTGCGCAAAGTGAATACTTTCAGGGAAAGCTACAGCTCTGTTTTGGGGAATGAGCTTATATGAACCGGCACATCTGTAATATATTTCATTCAAGCTGCAAATGTGCTTTAGGCGGTGATAAAAACAAAATTGGTGCGAACCTCCTGGCGGGCCTGAAGGATCTTCGAGCGGAAAGGCACGATGGCACACAGTACAGAGATCGTCCAAAATATAAAAAGCACTCCAGAGGACTGCACCCCTTTCAGACGCTCATACTGGATAAGAAAGGTGGCTAACAGCTGTCAGAAAGAGAAGGAGAGTAGGGTGAGACAAGAGTCAAATATAACTATGTAAATATTGGATTCAGGAGATAAGGAAAGGTTTTGCATTATCATATTGATAATTTACTAGGAACACCCATACACCTGCACATTCATGCAATCATGTAGCAATAGAGCAACGCATAAAATCATGCACATACAGGTCAAGAGCCTCAGTTAATCTCAGTGACTGGTGACTGTAGCATGGTTGTTATTGCCAGATATATTATATATGACCAGAATGGTTTGAGCTGACAGGAAAAGCACAGAAACCACAACATGCCAATCCTTGGGGTGCTACAACAGTAAAAGACCACATCGGGTTCCACTAATGTCAGCCAAGAACAGGAACCTGAGGTGACTGTGGACACACGCTCACTGAAACTGGAAAAAACTAGAAAATCTTTGCTCGGTCATATTTTTTCAGCATTAAGTGAATTTCTTGACCTGCATCTGCATGAGTTTATGCAGTGCTCTGCTGCCACATGATTGGCTGATTGGATAACTGGATGAATGAGTCGGTGTACAGCTGTTTCTATTAAAGTGGCCGTCGAGTGTGCATATTCTGACTCTGAAATGACAGCATTGTTCAAATGTTTCTATAATTACCATAGTCATGCCAAGTACTAATGGAGTGACAAAGTATATAGGAGGTCTGAAAACGTTCTGCTCCATTTCGCTGAACGAGCCAAAGAGGTCTGTCCAGCACACAATCCATAAAATAACTCCAAAAATCTGCACACAGCGGGGAAAAAAGAAGAGTGACAGAGTGAAGACATTTAATCACAAATCGACATAAATATTTTGAAAACAGTCATACAACACGTGATGGTTACATTTCATTTTAAATAGCACTGTACTTAAACTCAAGCTCGCTTATAAAACCACACAAAAACGCCCAATCATCATGATCAAGACAAGAAGAAAATATGATGAATAGCACGGTAAGTCAAAATCACTAAAGGGGCGGTATAAAAAGCACTGGGATGAAGACGAGCTGAGATGAACAGAGAGAGATTGTATATACAGAATATGAAAATGTTTGACAAGCTGTGATTTAAAGAAGGTGAGCTATCATAGAGGCTCTGTGGGAGTGAATTCCACAGCTGACAGGCCTGCATCCATGAAGCAAAGGAATGGGAGGAATCTAAATCTAGGGAATGGGAGTAAACTGGAATCAAATGACTTCAATAGGTAGGGATATAATGCAAAAAGTAAAGTAAGAGCTCTGAGGCTATGGAGGGTTTGCGAGGAGGTGGGATTTGTACTGTTTATAGTAGGAGAGAGGGCGACAGAGGCAAAACACAACAGTTATGCACATTGCCAACAGCCTCCACAGAGCAGGGTGAAGGTATCACAATCCACCATTCAGAGAAGACTTCCAGAGTGGAAATACAGAGGTCAGACCACATGATGGAAACCACTCATCAGCAGTAAGAGTTAGAAAGCCTAATTGGAATTCACAAAGAAATACAGAGATGAGCCACACAAATTCTGGAACCAAGATCAACCTCTACCAACGTGATGGAAAGGCCAAAGTGTGGAGGAAGAAAGGATCTGCTCATGATCCAAACCATACAAGCTCATCTGTGAAACATGGTGGAGGTAGTGTCATAACGTGCTTTGTGTTAACGTATTGTAGTATTGAATGTGTTTTAGTCTAGAGAGTGTTTGGAATAAAACAGTATTGTAGTATTGAATGTGTTTTAGTCTAGAGAGTGTTTTGCAATAATACAGGAAGGAGGTGTAAAAGATTCTGAAGTCTGAATGACCATATCTGCCAGAATTTCTGCATACACCAGCAATCCTTACCGTTTTTATTCTGTTTAATATAGACATCATAATGTAGCCTCTGTTGTTCAACTTGAGGTAAATGAAGTAAAAAGGGAAGACCAGCCACAGGTAGATGCAGGGGATCCATGGGAGCACAGAAAGCTGAAAGCACTCTGTCAGGTCAGGGTTGCTGTCGTATAGGGTCAGATTCAGGTCCTGCAAATGGGAAACAAATGGCTCGTTACAGCGTATAGGTCATACCTGCGTTAGCATATGTATACACAGTACAGTAAGTGAACTCAGTCATTCATGCATACGTATGAGGAAATCATAGACGTGACCTGATCTAAAGCTGACTCGTCACTTTCGGTTGGAGGTTTCAAGTTTACGGATTATTCCAGGTGAACACTGGAATTTCGTTATTAGATGTTCAGAAAAGAAATTCAAAAGATATCTCAATATTGACGCAAAAAGTGCGCTTACAAGAGTGCTAAAATTCATTTTCTGAACGGCTCATTCAGAGTATTAAAATAACGTGCATGCAGGTCACGTCTATGAGGTTGGCGGAATTTTTCTTGAGTACAGTATGACGTTTAGGTTGGGGTAAAAGACACTGTTGGGAGTTGCAGCAAATAACCGGACAGGCCACGATATTTGATTTATTTATTTAAACTTCATGCGCCGTTGTTAATTTTCTCACGATTTAATTTGGTTATGAGATACAAAATCAAGGTGAGGAACTCAGAATGTGTGTGCAGTATAAACAGGTATATTTGAGATTGCTTAATAAACCCACATGCTCTTGGCTGATTGGGTCCTTTTGTGGTGACTGGAAATTGCGTCCATTCCTTTTTTTCACCCACTATTTGCTTTCAGTTTCATACAAAACTGAGTTGCGTTTCCTAAGTAATGAAATCGAAAATGTTGGTACTTAACTTTTATATTCTACTACATATGGTTTTCATGTCTAAAAAACGGAGAGACAGCCCATCAGCATTTCTCGGTACTTCACTTCTCTCTGTTTCAGCTTAGGGATTTTCCCAGGTTTACAAACAACATAGTTTTGGTTTGAATATGTATATGTTCACAACCTAAGCCTATACCACCATATGGATTTCCATATTGACCTGTCATGAGATATGATGAACACCTGTGCTATATAGGTATATCAGAATGTAAATGTGCAAAGACAGTAAGCACATATGTGCTTAAGTATGTCTATATTGACAAATGGGGAAGTATCATTTGGACATCCATCAAGAGGAACAAATCAAAATGAAAATACAAATCATGGGGTGTTATTATTACATACAGTAGTACTGTAAAATTTCACAGACATGGACTTCCCAGCAGCATTTCTGTGAGATCTTGGGAGAAGGTCAGGCTTTGTTCTACATTCTGTACACTTACATTTACAACATTTATTACTTATTATTCTACAGTAATATCTCTTTGTACCTTATTCTACACAAGCACTGTGTACTGGTCAGCGTTGCACTGTCCTTTACTGTACCTATTGGCCTGTTTACTAATTGTTGCACTGTTGCTCACTTGCACTTTATGTAGTACTGTGTACGTCTTTGTAGTCTCTGTGTAGTCTCATGTAGCTCTGTATTGTTTATATAGCACCATGATCCTAGAGGAATGCTGTTTAATTTCACTGTGTACTACACCAGTTGTATATAGCTGAAATGACAATAAAGTCACCTGAACTTGAACTTGTGATATTACTGGACAGCCAGTCCTTTTCAGGAATTTACTGGTCCAGGAGAAATGTTCACTTCCACAGTTGCTTGACTGCCTAAAGAGTAGAATATCTTTGACTCCTACCTCTCTCCTTTACCTTGCAGGAAACCTATTAGAGATTATGTATATTTATAAAAGATTATGTATATTTCCAGCATGATCACCCATATTGCACCCATACTGCATTATTGTCATGGAAAAGTAATGGGATTATAGTTGTAGGGCAAATTTTTGATTACATATGAACCAATATGAATCCTTTTTTTTTGTTGTTGAATGTTATATGACCACATAAATTTCAAGTCTTTAAGACCTTTAAGTCTCGTACTATGTCAAAGCCACAGCATTCAATAGCGAGGAATGTGGAAGAGCATAAAAGACACTGCTTAGTGAGTGAGAAGAATGGCCTTGTTCCCATCTCCCTTCTGGTGATTATCTGCATCTGTCTGTTCATATAAACAGTCTAAGGCAGTTAGCCCTGTCTTCCGAGCGTCTCCTGTCGTTTGCAATGTAATACGGTGTGAGCGCATGCTTGAAAAGATGTGATGGCTGGCTTGGCCCAATTAAGAAAATCTGGCTTACAGTTAGCTACAGTACAAGCAATTGTGATTAGCAATTTCTCTTTTGTGTTGCCACTCATAAGCATAATAGTAGTATAATTATGCACATACTGTACATGAAGCTGACCTCCTGTAGATCAGTCCCTCCAGGATTTTGCCATTTTGTGATCGCAGAAATTCATGCAAAATCACGAAAACCCCGCGATATTCGGAGGAGCTTGCAATTTTTCAAAATTACTGCAGATTTGGGCCAAGTCGCGTCATGTGACGTCATCACAATTCATGTGCGCCGAACATGAGTAAAGCTAAAAGCTCTCATTTACCAACAAAGTCACTATGGAAGACCGTGCGAGACAATTTCGTGCAACTCAAGTAGTTCTTCACAATAAACGCACAAAAAACCCTGTGAGTGGCATCACAAATGTAGAAAAAAGACGCAGCAAAATCAAGTATTTTTTGCTGCAACGATCCCAAACAACTGCATTAACTCCTGTATGGCTAGTCACCACATTTAGAGAGCTAAGATGTACCATTTAAATATGTGATACAGCAAGACAATATAAATAAATGAAAGAACTATTTAATCATCTGGAATAAAGAAACCATCTACATTTGAGACCTGTCTGACCCAGTGAATCAGTACACTGAACTTCAAAAATGCCAAGTAGGCAGAGCCATTTACAAGGTTTGTGGAATTTCCTCACCTAGCTGGCTAGCAGACAGGTAGCATATTAATGTTACAGGGTGTAGGCTAAAACATAAGTGGGTATCACATGCAAGGATGATAGTATAATGTACTCAAAGCTGGACTACTCCTAGTCTAATGCAGTCTGATAAGGTGCTGTGGCCATTGTTGATATACCCGTTTTTACTGAAACGTGGTAAGAGACCTGTGTTCACAGGCTTATGAATTCTCTAAGATTATCAGCAACACATATGTGTGGTATGGAATTAAATCTGTGCCAAAAATATTCAACGTAACTTTTCAAGAAACGAACAAATATATACAATGAGAAAGAAGAACAAACTGAAAACAATGAAGTCAGTGGCAAAAATTGAACATCATCTTCAAATCAGCAGCATTCTCTGTTAACATTTTTCTAAGCTTCATTTTCGATAATCATGGTTTATGAATGCGTTGTCAAACTTTTACTTTTTATGCTCCACAAAGGTTACGGTCACCATTCTGGGACAAACCTCTTGTGTGGGCGGGGCTTAACAGCAATTTACTCTCATTGGCCAGTGAGATTTGGATTGACAGCATTCTGACCAGTATGTAGAGACTTCAGACTTCAGTCTCTGAATAGTTATAGTGTTTACTTACTTACTTAGTCAGCATATTAGATCATAATTAATATATCTGAGGTTTGGGTAGCCTCATATGACTATTTTTTCGAGATGTGCTCTCAGGAGCAGCACAGAGTGACGTCGTCATCCTCCTCCTCCTCCTCAGCTGGACACTTGAGTTGTTGATCCAAATCTCACTAGCCAATGAAAGTAAATCGCTGTTAAGCCCCACCCACATGAGAGGTTTCTGCCAGAATGGCGAATGTAAACTTGCGGCGCGTAAACAACAACTCTGGCAGCGCATTCATAAACCATGATTAGCAAAAACGAAGCTTAGAAAACTGTTAACAGAGAACGCTGCTTATTTGAAGACCATGTTAAATCTGTGTGAGTTCACTGTTTTCAGTTTCAGAGGGTTTTTCTTCTCTCAATGTATAGTTTTTGTCCATTTCTTAAAAAGTTACGTTCAATACTGTTTGGCACAAATTTTTCATTCCATAGTGTGGCAGCCTGAAAAACTATTCAGATGGTGAACTGTTGAAAGTTTCTATTGTATATAGTACAGAAAACTGATCTGTATGCATCTCAACCACAGTAAAGCTTAAAGCGCAGGTGGAATCATGCACATTTTGACAGCTAGTATTGAATATAACTGATTATGACCATTTTGCTATGCCACATACTGAAGCTACGTAACAATATGATACAAATAAAAAATTGTAAAAATCTATGTTGATTTTGGATGATTTTCCTTGTGACAAGCTATGCTATAGTTAGAAAACCGGTTTATTTTAAATCAGCCACACCCAAATAGTTTTCCCAGACTGCCATATTAATGGTTAATGGAACTGGTTTTTATCCTCATGACTGATATTGCTAAAGAGAAGTTTGAATAGAGAGGGGGTTGGCATGTGTGAGACAGATGTCCACTCTCAGTGCTGTTTCAGTTGTAAGATGTATTTAAATGAAAATAAAGTAACTTTTAAAAACATAAATAAATAATAGATGACATCAGGAGCAATTTCTTCACACGGTTATAAAATGGACAGTGGACGTGGATGTAGCATAAAGTGAGCTTGAGGTGAAATGTGCCCTCTCTGTAGGGAAAGGCCTGTTGCAAGATAAACACAGCTGCCTGGTTTGCTCTCAGTCTGTCAGCACAGCACTAATTGTGAACACTCATATTAACCAGCATGGCCTTCAATCCAAGCCTGAATTTTCCTGAAAGGCTTTTAGCCTTGCATCAGTGATTCACTGTAAGATTTCCCTGACCATCGGAGATAGGAGCCATGCTGAGTGCACATGAGGAAAACAGGAGAAATGCATCCCATCCAAAGAAGCAACAATTTAGACAAACGTGTAAACATTTACACAGAAGACTGAATATTTCAGACAGTTTGCACTGCATGAAACTGCATCTGCCTCCTACCTCTGCAAATTACAAACTCCTGAGTAAATCATGCCAACTGCTGCCATGACACTGCATGGGATACTGGAGTTAAAGATAGCACTGCCTGATCTATCCATGCGCTACGCCAATCTCTGTCTTCTTTAGCAAGGCCTCCTTAAGCAAGCAGCCAGATGGCCCATTATCTGTCCTCAAAACAGGATGAGGGACAGGCTCAATTTATCAAATTATCCACTCGTACAAACAACTGCGACGTGAACTACAACCAAAAAGACCACCTTGGTAGGTTTTAATGCATTCATCCTGTTCTGAGGGAATACTTGACCATCACAAAAGCATATTATTGGTACCGTTCCTGAAAATGAGTATAAAAAAACAGCAAGCCGTAACTGATATTTTGAGCTCAAACTCGTATGGACATTCGACAAAAATGTTTGTTCCCCTTTCGATTAATATTTTATGATGCCTTGCAATGTCTAACAAGGTTGCAGAACGTTGTAGAGGGATCTTAGCCCACTGTAGAGGGATCTAACTCCTAAATGCAGAACTTTTTAATCGTCTTCCTAATCTTAGGCTTGTGCTTGTGCACTTCCCTCTTCAATTCAGACCACAGATTTCAGCAGGATTCAAACCTGAGACTGAGATGAGCACTGCAAAATACTGGTTTTGTGTTTTTCTTGAACCATTTCTGTGTTGATCCGGAGGTATATTTACTGCATCATCTGGATGAAAGCTCTAGCTGTGGCACGTTGCAACGTCCTGGCAGAGGCAACCAGGTTTTTGGCTGAAATATCCTAATACTTAGTAAAATGCATGATGCCATCAAGGTTCATAAGAACTACCAGCTATAAAACAGCCCCAAAGCAAACACAATTCCAACAGCAGTCCAAATGACGTTTGGTGTGGTTCATTTTTATGAAGGGTGCTGTGAATGGGTGTACTGTATGTTAGCATACAGGTTTACTGATTTCCAAAACTGCAATAAAGCATGCACTCACATTATTTCCTAATTTGCAAATGATATTGATATTTATTATGTAATAAATGTTTCTTTAACAGCACCTTCCAGAAAACTGCATCTCACTTCACGCACTATCAGACAGCATGCGATTATTCATTATCGTATTGAGGAAGTACAGCACAGTTACAGCTTTGTATAGTGACTGATTACCGGCATGACAGATTGCGAGTGCAGACCGAGCCCTGAACTAAGTGACATGAAGAGTGTTTGTGGGACCGTTAAAAATGGGGAGGTCTCTGAGAACATGCGCTGGAGTTTGTGCTATACAGCCAAGCCTCCCACTAAAGATTCTTGGTCAGAGTTGTTAAATAGAACGAGGCGGTTGGGAGGTGGTGGTGTAGAAATGGCATCAGTAGTGGAGAAAGAAAAGGACTGGACTTGTTAAGTTATTCGAAAATTTACTAGGAAGGAGCTGGAGCTTTAGGCTTGGTCTTTGTCCCTCACTTCAGTTATTTTGAATTCCATGTCTCACATTCTTCCTATCATATATTGTAATTAAAGGAATCATGCCAGTACTGGCATAATGCCAGTAAACTAATCAATGTTTAATGACAAGTCATTTTGAAAGAATACAAGCATAAATTACAGGTTTTTATATATAAGTTCTAACAATTAAAGAAGGAATGATGCAGTCATGTTATAAAAGTGATATACGCCAAGATTCATCAAGCGATAAATAATATCTCTAGGTGAATTTCGGATTAATTGTGACGTGCATTTTGCATTCAAAACAGGACAGCATTTTGAAAATAGATTTTTTTTGGCATATCATTTACATACGAAGTCGCAAAAAGAAAAGGTTTAACTGTTACTGGTGATGAACTTAAAATGGTTATAGTGCCAACGTTTTACAGATGGAAATGTGGCATCAAACAGTTCCATCACCGCCAACCACCACAAAAGGACAATTACAGCAAAAAAAAGTAGTGGCTAAAATATTAAATTAAATAGAGAATAATTTTGTTATGTGTATATTTAAAAAATTCTGACGTGGATAATGCGTTTTATTTTTGAATAAATAAAGCATTTTCATGGTCTGCCTTAAAAACAATCCTGTGCTTCATCAACCTCATTGGTTACTTAACTTTTCTTGCTGCCTAAACTTAACTTCTCTTCCTGTCCTGAGCTTATCCACCTGTTCATCCCTCCCTCACACATTCAATGCCTCTCTCCAGGAGTGTCCTGCTAATCTGAAACCACCAAACATACAAGACAGCAAGACATGGAGTCATGTATAGAATTGTACAATGGGATCCATGGTAGGAAGGAGTTATTTGTGAATGCAAACCTCTGACTATGAGCCAATTCCCCAAATGAGCCTAGAATCAGTCCTGGGTGTAGACTAAAGTCTTCAGATGAGGTGTGAAAACACCCTTAGCAAAACAGGGTAGTTCATGTGTATTTCGTGGAAACGTTATGACATTCACAATGACTCATGTTCATAGACTTAATATTTAAATAATAGTGTTCAAAGCAGAAAAAAAACCCTCAATGAGAACATGCTTACAGCAATCAATTTAACCAAACTAAATATCTGTCAAGCATAAGGATCTGTCAGTGAATGATCTTTATATCATTCATTCAGTCATATTCGCAGAGAGAGATGCTGACAAAATACACAAGTATACAATAGGCTTGTGTGATACTGACTTCTCGATAAATTATTTAATTGTCCTTAGCGCTTAGTCCTAAAGCATTTCAGGTTTAAGGAGAGAGTAATGATATTATCAGCTGTGCAGTCCGGAACTGCTGGTTGGCAGTGGCAACTGCAAAAACTCAGCTGGATGGGGGGTTTTTTTTTTAGGTGACTGCAGTATTTCATAGTAAACGGTTTAAAAAAAAAAGAAAAAACCCAGAACAGTTCATTTTCAATAGAATTCTTTTCCAAATCTGTTGTTTAATATCCACATGGCTGATATTTTCACCATAGATCTGCTGCTCAAAGTGCTGGAACGCATTTGAGCAGAGAGAAGGAAAGAAAATCATATAATTAATAAATCACTTTCTATTTATCGTCATCATTAAAATCTATTAATAGTGTTAGATCTGACATGACAACGTACGTCTATTTAATCTATTTAGGCCAAAATCTTTTTCTTTTCTCTTTCAGCTGAAAATGGGTAAAATGGAATTTTGCAATGGATCCCTAATAAATACAGTTAACCAAATTGAACTTGTAAGATGGGGGGAAGGGGTCAGGGCTTCCAGGCAACATAATAGTAATTTAATATCGCAGAGTTCAAAACACCTGCGCAAATCATTCCAGATTAATTTACAGATCACTTCATCTGATGGTTTTTTTTTTTTTTTTTGAAAAAAAGTCTGCTCTTTTGGTGTATTTTGAGGGATAATGACTATAGTACATTGCAGAGCTCCTAAACGAAATGTGTAAAGGATGGCACGTCTGGTAATACGATATAATCCGAGTATACATCACTGGATATCGTGGCAGTGTCAAATCATGTAGAGATGATGAAATAGGATTAAACAAGTCTACTATCATCCTTTAGTCATTTGCTTCCTTCTCATTTACTTCACACTGCAAAACAATGGATGACTAAAATATACACAATGTAAATATTTACGTTTTTTTTTTTAATATAGACGTTTTCTTTTCATGCCACGATACACACAAGCACTGTCATACACAACCTCACAACCCATGCATCCAAATCATTCATGCGCCCACCAACATAGTGTTTGCAAATGCTTTCTGACATTCACAAACTGCTCCTGCTGAGCTACCTCAATGCTCGCCAAATTCACAGCAGGCTTTGTGTTCGCGTGCATGCTTATGTATGTCTGTGAGTGAGCGAGGGAGGGAGGGAAAAAGACTGACGTGCCCTTGTGTAATCTAATCCAGCCGGAACAGCCAGGCGGAGGTGGGTGTAATAGCTAAACCTGTGGTTGAAGTAGTGGATATGGCGTATGTAGTTGTATGCCCCAGCGTTTCTTTTCCTGCTTCCTGCAGGTCATTTCTCTAACAGTGCTCTATTTGCAGTGTGCTAGAAAGAAGCGGAGACAAGAGCTTGCAAGTTATTTGAAATCTTTCCTGTTATCTCACATGTCGTATGTCGTGTATTATATTCCAGACATATACAGTACATAGGGTGGTGGAATGTTAAACTTCAAAGCAGAGAAGCCAGAGAGCCACTTTAGGGGTCCTCAAGCAATGCTCTCAAGCATTCATCTGTGCTTGGTTTCGCATGTAAGTCACATTGGACAAAAGCAAACTGCCTAGTTTTCATATTTGCAGTTCACCTCTACCACTGATAAACCCCACCTGAGTGGGATGTTGTTTCAAATGAACTTGACTGATATCAAAGCTTCTAAGTGACATTCTTGATGTTTGTTTAAACGATAATCTATCACCAGATACCACAACAGAGCAATCGTGAGGGAAAAAGTTTTTGCTTGTAATTCCAAACCATTGCACTTCATAACACTGTACACACAGGCGCTCCCGCCACAAAGGCCTCCTCTCATATGGAGTTCCTGTCTGATCCCTGTAACAACAGTATACATTGTTCTCATTGACCCACTGAGAAAAAGTAATTATGACAGAATTGGCAATACTAACCTTGACATCAAACATAAGTTTAATAACTGTGTTTATAATCCACTTACTAGATTGAACGCTATAAAAATGTCATTTTTGTACAACTAAAACGCTAACAAAAACAGTCCTAACAGGAGTTTCAGAATAAGAGGTGCAATAAAACATAGCAATAAAAAATAATTAAGTACTTCGTTACTCCCCAATACAAGGAAGTAATATTACATTTTGCTAGGCGGATTTTGGAAGAAGGGCAGTGAAATGGATTTTAATTGGACATTCAATTAAAATCAAATACAATACATTCCCAGCTATTTAGTCATATAATAAATCTTTATTGGATGTGAGGCTGATGTCCAGTTTTGCTTTCCTAACCACTACAGGTTCCTTGTTGCTTTTTTTAGTGTCTACAACACTGCAGTGGCTCTGCCTAACAATCATATGAGTAAAACCAGACCAAGAAGTGAAACTCATATGAGTGTGCAAGCTGACCAAAAGGCAAGTGATTTTCTCACATTATTCAAGAAGTACAGTCCCCTATTGGAATGGCATGGCAAAGTCAACTGTTTTTGCTGTAGACTGAGGACATTTGGGTTTGAGATCAAAACATGACTATGAGTTTAGATTTATAGCTTTTATTTCCTGGTGTTTATTTGTTAAAGGACATTAAATAACATATTGGAACACGTGACTGACAGGTGGTCCTTGTTAACCCGCTGTGTCCTGTTAGATTGAAGGTTTAAACAATACCTAGCTCTGAACATAATACAATCTGATCTACTCTTGGTTTTAGCCTTCAGTTTCACCTGTGAAGACCGCATTCGTTGTTAAAAAGGCCAATCCAATGTGACGATCAGAGAGCTGCTTATGTGAGAAATGCTGAGGTCTCATGGTTAATACCGGAGACTCCGGAGCCTTCAACCCACACCAACTTCACATATTCCTCCAACAGCATGTGCCGTTCTTTTCTGACAACTCCAAAAGCTCAAACTGTCTCAAAGAATCACATAGAGAAAATTCCCAACCATCTTCTGCTTTCCTAAAACTCACATCCCATTCCAGATTGTCCAAGACCTCACACAGTGACTCTGTAAATTGAACTAGTCCTATTTCTGCCTCCAAGCCCTGCAGCATTCTGAAGCTGAGAAAAGTGGGGAAATCGATCAGAGGCATTGCACAAACATTGGGCATAGCCAATACAACAATTTGGAATGTCCTGAAAAAGAAAGAAACCACTGGTGTACTGAGTAACAGACATTGAATGGGTTATCCAAGGAAAACAACAAAAGCTGATGACAGAAATATTGTCCCCCCAAATAAGGAAAAAAAAAAAAAATAAACAAATAAAATGTTTTTTTTTTAAAACATCAGTCAGTGACATCAACAACAACCTCCACAGGACAGGGGTGATGGTCTCACAATCCATCATTCGAAGAATACTTTGAGAGCAGAAATATAGAGGCCATACTTGATGGGAGCAGCAGAATGAATTCAGAAGTTTACAGGAATATTTTGTTAATCAGGAGGAACTTCATCATGCAGCAAGACAATGATCCAAAACACAATGCCAACGCAACAAAAGACTTTATCGGGTTGAAAAAGTGTAAGGTTTTAGACTGGCCAAGTCAATCACCAGACCTTAACTCAACTGAGCAGCATTTCACCTCCTGAAGTGGAGACTGAACGTAGAAAGTGCCCTGAAACAAACAGGTGAAAGAGGCTGCAGTAAAAGCCTGGAAAAGGATCACAAAAGAAGAAATCAACAGTTTGGTGATGTCACTGAGTCACTGGTTTGATATAGTTTTTGCAAGCAAGGTATATGCAACCAAATATTAAGTGTCATTTACTTTATAACACTTATCTGTTCCTTTGCTTTTGCTCATCGCTAGTGCGTTCCTTGCCATTGCAACATGTTATATCCAAACTGTACATAACAATTTCAGATTATTTCACTAAGATATTGAGACTCATGAATTCCTGGATCTTGCCTTTTATTGTAGATCAACAGTTGATCTCTGGATGTCAAGTCTACACTATAAACTACACAGGGAAATGGTTGGAAAGTTGTTTAATGAAAGTTGTATCAGTAAATGTAACTATAGATGGCACTTTAATAGGAACAATTGTACCCCTGCTCATTCATGTAATTATCCAATCAGCCAATAATGTGGCAGCAGAGCAATATATAAAATCAGTCAGATACAGTAACCTTTGACTATGGCATGGCTGTTAGTGCCAGACATGTTGAGGAGAATAGCATCTCAAAAAACACTTTAAACCATGCCCAGTTTCTGTGCCCACTGTGACCACAGATTCCTATTCTTCGTGTTACATATTTTGAGATGCTTTTCTGCTCACCATAGTTGTAAAGAGTGGTTATTTGAGTCACCATCCTCCTCTGATCTTCTTCATAACTGTCGCTCATTAAATGTTTCTTTGTTTGTTTTTTCCCCCACAGCATTCTGTTCTAGACTCTAGAGCCTGTTGTGCATTAAAATCCCAGGAGATCAGCAGTTTCTGAAATACTCAAACCAGCCTGTCTGGCACCAAAAACGATTACATGGCATGGTCAAAGTCACTGAGATCACATTTTTCCGTCCATTCTGATGACTGATGTGAACATTAATTGAACCTCTTGACCTATATCTGTGCATTTATGTAACCATGTGTAACCAAGGACAATCATTTTCTATTTTAATACATTAGTCAACCAGTTGTTATTTTAATGCTATTCACTGATATTTAAGACAAAGGACATAAACATGTACTAAATATCCATCCATCCATCCTCTACCGCTTACTCCTTTTCAGTAGTTAGGGGAACGGGGAAACTAGAGCCTATCCCAGGAATCATCGGAGCCTATCCCAGGAATCATCGGAGCCTATCCCAGGAATCATCGGGCACCCTGGACAGGGGGCCAGTCCATCGCAGGGCACAATCACATACACACCCATTCATACACTATGGACACTTTAGACACGCCAATCAGCCTACCATGCATGTCTTTGGACTGGGGGAGGA
>JAOUWY010000078.1:20786628-20798098 GCA_025728095.1 Prietella phreatophila | reverse complement strand
GTTGTTGGGTGGGGTGTTCTGTGTTGTGCTGTTAAAAATGCAGATTTTCAATAAAAATTCTATGATAAAAAAAAAAAGAAAAGTCTGTATTACAGCAGTTCATAACAGTATCTTCTGATTTTGATCTTAGTTTGAAAATGACTCATGTGGTTGTATTCTTGGTACTCCAATTATGAAAGAAGCATACATTAGGTATAAAGTTGTGTCGAGTTACACTGGGGTTCAGATTTTTATTTTTTGTGACTCTCTTTTTCTCAGAATATGAGATGAGCAGAGATATCGCTCCAGTGTTGTTTTCCAGCTGTCAAGAGATAGGAGATGTGCCGGATATGCTTTGAAATTTTCACAGTATGATAAATCTAATTTCAGGTATCATGTTGTTGTTCACTGAATACTTAAAAACACACAAGTCCGTGGTGCAAATTAAAAAGAATATTTGTGTTCTTTAGTGCATTTAACAGCTGTCACATACAATAAAGTTATGAACATGCTAATAGGGTCAGCAAAGGTCGCAATGTAACGTGTTTACATCAGTAATGGATTACACAGTGAAAGGATTTCAGTACACGGGGAAAGTGGCAGTGGAAGACTTTAAGAGGGAATCGGCCCAGATTAACTGTTCACCTGAATTGGCTGGGGATTGCCCTTACAACCCCACAAGGCAATAAACCAATGAACCATTTTGAAGCTGTAAATAGTCATGAGAATTTCAGACAAGTCCAAAATCAGGAAGTTGACCCCAAAATTGAAAAAAAAAACACCCCAACTAATTAATGCTAGACATACTGTGAATACTGTAATAATAGGACAGCAACAATTAATTGTCTGTAATAATTGTTTTTAGTTTTTTCCCCATTGCCATATATGTTTAGTTGCTTGAGTTCTACACACTGTAATGTTCAGTATGTAAGACTTAATGTGATAATCTCTTCCAGATTAAGTGGCTAAATCCACTAGCCCTCATGTAAAATTAGGCCAGGACATCACTATGTCTAATTCGTGTTCATCTTGATCTAAGTATGGTGCCAGTCCTGATATAGGTTGTTGCCTATAACCTGATCAGTTTGTCTATACAAATCAAATATATAAACAATATTAAATAAAATAACATCTACATAAGGACTAAGCGGTTGAAGATGGATGGATGGATGGATAACATCTACATTAATGGCTTGTATATGACTTGTACAATCATTATTTTACCATGTACACTTTCTGAAATATAATTAGGTGATAGGCTTTAAATAGGCTTAAATAGATATGGTGATTTAGTTGTTAGCATGATTGCCTCGCACCTCTGGGGTAGGGGGTCCAAATCGTGCCTCCACTTTGTGTCTGTGGAGTTTGCATGATCACCCTGTGCTTAGAGGGTTTCCTCGAGTTTCCTCACAAGTCCAAAAACATGCGCTGTAGGCTGATTGGCATTTCCAAGTAGTCCATAGTTTGTGAGTGTGTGTGCGATTTTACCTTGCAATGGGTTGGCACCCCATCCAGGGTGTCCCTTGCCTTTTGAGTTCCCTGGGATTGGCTGGGGTCCAGGGTCCCTCACGACCTTGTCTAGGATAAGCAGTATGGAAAATGGATGGATGGATGGATGTTGTTTAAAAAATGCACGGTACAACCCACAGAAAAGCATAAATATCCTTCAAGATGTATTCTGAACATGTATTAGTCCATACAGCGCTAACTGAGGCTCTGGGACTCCAAAGGACAACAATGAGAGCCGTTATCTCCAAATGGAAAAACTCGGCACAGTAGTGAACCTTCCCAGAATTGGCCGACCTTCCAAGCATCCTCCAAGTGCACAGCAACTACCTATCCATGAAGTCACAAAAGAGACCAGGACAACATCAAAGGACCTACTGGCCTCTCTTGAATCAATAAAGGTCACTGTTTTTGACTCCACTATCAGAAAGCTACTGATAGCCAACAACACCTTATGTGACTGTTGTGTGATTATAATAACCGAGACCTGGCTACACATGGGGATCCCTGACACTGCTGTTCAGCTAGCAAGCCATTCGCTACACCCCAGGGACCGCACCCTAGATTCCGAAAAGAGCTTTGCATGTATGTACACAATGACTGGTGCTCACAAAGCCACATCATAGAGCAGGGAGGCTGCAACTGACAGCAACTCCGCCAGCTTGGAGGAATAGATGGCACTAGTGACCACCTACACCAGCAAGTGCATTGATGACATTACCATCTCCAGGACCATCACCACACACTCCAACCAGAAACCGTGGATGACTGTGGAGGTGCATGCACTGCTGAGGGAATGTGACAAGGCGGCCTTAAGAACAGCGAGAGCCAAACCGTCAGGAGCCATCAGAGAGGCAAAGCGCACACACGTACAGAAAATTCACAGTCACTTCACGAATAGCAGCAACTCACGGCGCATGTGGCAGGGCATTCAGGCCATCACCCATTCACCCACCTGTGACAGTGATGCCTCTTTTCCATATATGCCATATGTGAGGAAAACTCTACGCAGAGTCAACCAATGGAAGGCTGCTGGAAAAGCTGGCAGATGTTTTCAGTGCAATCATCAACATCTCCCTGAGCAGCGCCATCATTCCAATGTGCTTCAAGGCTACCACCATTGTCCCCGTGCCAAAGCAGTCTTCAGTGTCCTGCCTCAATGACTCCCGTTGCACTCACATCCATCATCATGAAGTGCTTTGAGAGGCTAATCATGAGGCACATCAAGACCCTGCTGCCCCCTCACTGGACCCGCTGCAGTTGGCATATCATCCTAACCGCTCAACGGATGATGCCACTGCCACCACCCTAAATCTGGCCCTCACCAACCTGGACAAAAAGGACACCTATGTTTGAATACTGTTCATAGACTTCAATACAACATTTAACACAATCATTCCTCAGCACCTGATTGGAAAGCTGAACCTACTGGGCCTGAACACCTCCATGACTGGGAGACCTCGATCTGGCCAGATCGGGAACAGCATCTCCAGCACCACCACACTGAGCATGCGGGCACCTCAGGGCTGTGTTCTCAGTCCATTGCTGAGCTCACATCATCAAATACACCGAAGACACGACTGTGTTGGGTCTCATTAGCAAGAACAACGAGTCAGCATACAGAGAGGAGGTGCAGTGATTCACGGACTGGTGCAGAGTCAACAACCTGTTTCTGAAAGTGGACAAAACAAAAGAGATGGTTGTTGACTTAAGGAGAGCATGGAGCGACCACTCTCCGCTGAACATCGATGGCTCCACCGTGAAGAACGTCAAGAGCACCAAATCCCTTGCTGTTCACCTGACAGAGAACCAAACCTCATCGGATCGCAAGACCCTGCAGCGGACAGTGAAGACAGCTGAGAAGATCATTAGGGTCTCTTCTCCCTCCATCGTAGACATTTACACCACACACTGCATCAGCAAAGCCACCAGCATTGTGGATGACCCCACACACATACACTCTTCACCCTCCTGCCGTCTGGAAAATGGTACAGAAGCATTCGGGCCCTCACAGCCAGGCTGTGTAACAGCTTCATCGCCCAAACCATCAGACTCCGCAATACTCAGACAGTGGACTGACACACACATGTGCACACACACTCAGAACTGAACCCCATCCCACTCACATTGCGATATTTGCACATTCCTGCATTGACTCTGTTGCATTTTTGTTGCTACTGTATTCATAAAAATCTAATATTTATTTTATTGTCACTATTATACACTTTACCTGGCTGCTATCACAATAACTGCTATGTCTATATTTGGTATAAGCTAATCAGTGACACTACAGTGATTTCTGGAGGCGATGAATCTGCCTATCATGAAGAGGTCCAAAACCTGACATTATGGTGCTCTGAAAACAACCTGTCGCTAAACACAAAGAAAAACAAAGAATTCATCTTGGACTTCAGAAAGTGCAGAGCTGACCCCCCTTACATCTTTATAATTGGAGGCTGTGTGGAAAGAGTTGACAGTATTCAATTCCTGGGAATCTACATATCTGACAGTCTCTCCTGGTCTGCAAAAATGACAGCTGCTGTTAAAGACTGTGTTAAATGCTGTGTTAAGGCACATCAGCACCTGCACTTCCTAAAGAAAAAACATCTGTGGCCAAAGCTACTAGTGGCCTTCTACCTCTCTGTTATAGAGAGTGTTTTAACATACTGCCTCACAGTGTGGTATGGGGGCTGCTCAGTAGCTGAAAAAAAGCAGAACATCAGAGCAGAACATCACTGGCTGCCCTCTCCCCTCATTAGAAGACATTGCAAACAAAGCTACATATCCAGAGCAAAAAACATTTTTAAGGACTCTTCCCACACCAGTCACTACCTGTTTGCCCTCCTGCCCTAGGGAAGATGATACAAGGTAATTAAAATGCGCACTGCCAGATTCTTGAACAGTTTCTATCCAAAAGTCTTCAAGTCTCTAAACTAAGGACTATATGCACTAGTTATATACGACACAGTGAAACCCTTAAAACTTGCACTTTCTTATTTTACCTGCTTCATTTAGGCGTATGTATGGAATGTGATTGTGTGGTTTATATGTGTGGATGTATTGTGGCACCGTTGAGCATTTTCTGAAATTTCTTTGTTCTTTATATTTTGATGCAGTGACAATAAAGGTTTCTATTCTACTCTCTTCTAGAAAGACACTGGGCAAAAATGGCATCCATGGAAGAGTGGCAAGGTGAAAACCACTGCGAACCCAGAAGAACATTAAGGCTCATCTGAATTTTGCCAAAACACACCTTGATGATCCTCAAACCTTTTGGGAGAATGTTCTGTGGATTGATGAGGCGAACGTGGAACTGTTTGGAAGACAGGGGTCCCGTTACATCTGGTGTAAACCAAACACAGAATCCGACAAAAAGATCATTATACCTACGGTCAAGCATGGTGGTGGTAGTGTGATGGTGTGAGGATGCTCTGCTGCTTCAGGGTCTGGGCAACTTAAAGTAATTGAGGGAAGCATGAATTCTGCTCTTTATCAGAAATTCCTAAAGCAGAATGTCCGGTCTTCAGTCCGTAAGTTGAAACTCAAGTGCAACTGGATTATGCAGCAAGACAATGATCACATAGGAGTAAATCCAAGTCCTAGAAGTAAGTGAAACTCTGATCTCCAGTTATCAGTAGTGTTTGGTTACAGTTAGTGCTGCTAACGGTGGCACAACAAGATTTTATGTTTAAGGGGGAAATTAGTTTTTCACATGGATGATAGGTGTTGGATACATTTTTTTGCTTCAATTAAATAAATAAATGAATAAATAAAGAAATAAATATTGTGTTGTGTGTTTCCTAAGCTTGCCTATTTTTAAAAATTTTTGTATTTCTTTTGAAAATGTTCAATTATTTATGATGAGATATGCACAAAAACTGAGGAAATCAGGATAGGGGCAAATATTTTTCACAGCACTGTGCATGCTATGGGCATAGCGATAGAGAGTACTTCATTGATCCCCATCAGGGAAATTTGGTGACCTACTTATGATCAAATGCAGCTTGCACGTTTGTAATAAATACAATCGATCAACGTGCACTGAAGACATGAGGTGTACACTCACGTGTCTGTAATTCACAGCATACTGTGATCACAAATTGGTCATAGCTATTACAGATGTCATTAACAGACGTATGTTTGGAAAACCTGGCTTATCCGACACGAGTATTACGGAAAGCTGACTCTCTGAAACCTTCTGTTGCCAAGTTATGTGAAACATAGTGATGTGATGTGATGCTGACAGATGTGGGACAATGTAGGCTGTTTTCACATGCAAGATCTATGCTGCGTTTAAGGCCAGTATCAATATGAATCAACTCAAAATGATGATTCATTTCCACAAAATCTATTCAAACTATTACATTACAGAGATTACTTTGACTTAGCACTGTTTGCTTAGTAACTGCACGAACAATGCAGGTTCTCCCGACTCTATCACATTTCAGCAGATGAACCAGAAATAAAACCTTTGACCTGGGATACTGTGAAACCCTGCTGAGCACAAATTCCAGAAACGCTTACATTCAAATTCAGTGTGACAAAATCAATATAGTGAGTTGTTAAAATGTTGGTTAACTGGTGAGAAAAACTTCGGTCTGTTCTGCTGAGCTCAGGAAACCTAGCTCTCATGTGTGACCTGAGCATGACAAGCGAGAGCTCTCAACTTTCTCAGGAACACCCTCTCTTAAACTTGTCCTCTTTTCACACAGCTCTGCTACATCTAGTGACCCAAAACTACATTTGAAACTTTAAGAACCAATTTCTCCACAAAGCAACCTTTCTACGGTAATATGTCGATATTAATTCATGCTAATCCACGAGTGAAAAGCTCGGATCCTAAGTGAACGTGGACGTTTCTGGTGTGATTAGAAGTATGCTGAAGCCAGAGCGAACACAGGTCAGCCACACCGTTGAGTCTTCCCACTTCTCTCTTCCCTTCCCCTGTGCGCTTTTTTTCAGCCTGTTGATGTAGCACTCAGGTTTGCATATTCTGGCATACAGAGCGTGGTGAAGAAATCTAACACCTAGGACTTTGAAATCTACAGATGAAGTCTTAAAAAACCTCTGAACACCAGGCCCTGCGAGAGTTTCTTGTCCCCTAACAAAAAGAATTGACAAACAAAGGACATCTAACATTCCGGGATATACATGGACAGCAGAAATAGGCTCAGTGCTTAAGCTTTTTGTGCTACTGATGAGAAGGTCATGCCTTGTGCCTTGAGCAAGATTCTTGACTCTCCACAGCTCTAGGACACTCCTGTCACTTATTATCATCATGAAAATGCTTCATATTGCTTTAACAAATTAAATATATAAGCAGTCACACTGATAGAAAAAACTGGTATACTCACAAATCTTATCTTTAGTGATTAGCTAAGGCTAATCAAGGGCAAATGCATGCGGTTGCATACAGTATATCATAGGTTCACAGTATATCAACTGGGTTTCAACTTAGCAAGAGCTGAGACATATTGCTATATGTCTCAGCTCTTGCTAAGTTAAAAGCAAGTTGCTAATCTTGTCTAATATGCTAACTAGGAATTTTAATGGATAATTCACTTTCTCGAGAACAGAGGTTACTAGTACAACTGTAAAGTAAAGACACACAAATATTGTACTTGATCTTTCGCTTTCATTTTAAAATATAGATTTAATATATAAAGTTGAGGTAATAAGTTATGAGTTAAAAAGTTATAAATTACATACGCCTTGCAATTTGCAAAATGTTAATAATTTTTTTTAATAATAGAGATCATAAAAATTGCATTTAGTTTTTTCGTCCTGCCCTGAATAAACTATTTCACATAACAGATGTTTACATACAGTATAGTCCACAAGACATAATAACTGAATTTACACACATGAACCAGTTTAAGTTTACATTACGCTTGATTATTGACACTGTGTGTCGTTACCTGGATGCTCAGCGACTGTGTTTATGTTGTGTGAGAGTTCTCCGTGAGTCCCTTGTTTGTCCTGAGAAGTTAAACTGCCCCACTGTTCTTCAGAAAAATCCTCCAGGTCCTGCACATTCTTTACTTTTCTAGCATCTTCTGCATATATTACCTTTCCAACAGCGACTATATGCTGTTGAGATCCATCTTTTCACACTGAGGACGACTCAGCGACTCGTACACGACTATTACATAAGGTCCAAACGTTCACTGATGCTCAAGAAGGCAACACGATACATTAGGAGCCGGGGGTGTAAACTTTTGACCAGGACGATCGGTGTAAATTGTTATTATTTCATCTAATGGGAAACATCTTACGTAGCTTCTGAAGAGCAGTACTAAAAGAAAGAAAAAAGAGATCTTTAAACATAATAATAATAGCAATTTACACCGATCATCCAAATTATGACCTCAACTGTATCAAGCAGTAGTTCTGGATAAATCACAGGATTATATTAATACACTCGTTCTAATATGTTTCTATGGACATATCATATACAAAACTACATGAACAAACTTTAAAACATGTCATTATTTATATGAACGTTTATTTTTTTGTGAAGAGATATTTATTGAGCAATGTTGGTCTCCTGTGTCATTATTAAAGCTGTACGTTTTCTGACATAGGAAAGATTTCAGGGTGGAGGGCTTAGTGGTTTTGTTGCGTTTATTTTCTTTCTTTCTAAATTTGCGATGCAACTTGCATTTTTTTGTGTGTGTTTTTTTGCAGAAATCTACTGGACTTGTGATGTTAGTTGGTAAAAGAGACCTTTTAGCTGTACTCATGTTCAACGCACATGAATCGAAGCTGGCTCTGGCTGAATGCGCATTGGCGCGTTGTGATGATTTCAGTGCGTCTTGACCCAAATCTCCTTGATCAGAATAATATAAAAATTATATTACAAGAAAACATCTAAAATAATTTGATCTCACGTCAGTTATTGTGAAAAAAAATAATGAGTAAAGATAACAATAAAGATTGATGACATACATTGCATAATTATGTTGTAGGCTTGATTACAGCCTAAGACGTTAATTTAAAAACAGTCCAAATATCAGGAGAATTGTGACAAGTGTACATGTCTAAAACACACAGGGATAAAACACAAGCTGGTGGTGGGAGGTGACACAACACAAAGTTGATTTTTTTCATAAATAACGTAAATAAATAGCACATACCAAAGTGTTTATTCCTCTTTATATTTACATTTAGTGTTATAGAATGTCTGAGAAACAAGTTAGTTGTCATTTTTGCTTATGTCATAACAGTTATGAACAATCATTCTGTTACCAGTCTGACTTTGCAGCTTGCAAAGAATGCAGTTTGTCATGTTACTGAGAAATTAAGCATTTATTTTTGTTTGTAACAATCACAAAAAAAAACCTCCTCTATGGACAGACTGCTTTTTAAAACTGTCACTAGTGTAAGATTCTCATATATCATAAAAAAAAATGCAGTGCAAAATATATTGTTTGTTTGTACCACCAATAGCGGAACGGATTTTTCATCTTCTCAGAGAAATGTAAAAAATCTGATTTTACTGAACACTGTTACAAATATCCCCTGTTGAGCATTCCTTCAAAGTTATCTGGTTTTACCATCCTGAAATGTCAACTGTAAAAAAAAAAAAAAATCAACCACCTTAAAACAGATTTTGATATAAACCAGATTTCCAACGTGGTCACAACTATATGGGCTTGCAGAGCCTTGTTTAAATGAAAAGTTAAGAATGGTAAAGTTTAATATATTAGAAGATCAGGATTTAAAATGTCCATGCTCAAAGAGAATAGCATTTTTCATCCATCCATTTTCCATACTGCTTATCCTACACATGGTCGTGACGGAGTCTCTCACAGGGAAGGCAGGGGACACCCAGGACGGGGTGCTGACCCATTACAGAGCACAATCGCACAGACCCTCGCCGGACAATTTGGAAATGCCAGTCAGCCTACAACACCCCCAAAGCACGGGGAGAACATGCAAACTCCAAGCACACAGGGTGGAGGCTGGTTTCAAACCCCTAACCCTATAGGTGCGAGGCAAATGTGATAACCACGAAGCCACCATGATGTTACGCCTAGCTTTCTAGGTGTAAAGCGATACACTTTTTAAAGCAGAAATACATTAGTCTGGGGTTGCAGCAATGCAATACAATAGTAAGGAAATCTAAGATCAGTTAGATATATTGTTAACATCATGCTCTACACTCTCTGTCTCTAGGGCTGTACCCTACATCTTTTGTACCTGTACTAGGCCTATGTATCTTTTACATGGAAAACTGCATGAGGTCTACCTTTAAAGCTTTACACTAAAAACAAATTATGGTTCATTTATGTACATTAGATAATTATACTATATCCATTTTTTCGGGTAAAAGATCAATATTACAAGGTACATAAGCTGTACTACTGAGTGAACCATCCCCAGAGACAAGGAAAGCTACAGATCCATACAACATGAATCCATTTCATCCATAATTCCTGACTCTTCACCACACTAATGTTTTTACATCCCTACTGAAAACAACAACAACAACAACAGAAACAATCTCAAAAGTTTTAATGGTTTCCACCCCAAATACCATTACAAACCATCAGCTAACCATTAAAACCATTACCATTACTGGTCCTTGTATCTTATTTATCTATAAAAAAAATCATACCAAAATACCTGAGGACATTTCTACAATATCACGATGGATCATTTAAACAGAAAAATGGTAGTAAAATAACAACAACAAAAAACCTTTAAACTGTCTCTGGTGGTACTTTTCTTTAATGCCTACAAAGACAAACAAGATTTTAAAAACATAAATAAATAATAATAATAATGATGTCAAATCAACATGTCCATTCAGTACCATTTCATTTGTTATGATTAAAAATGTTTAAAAAAAATAAAACATCACCATACCAACGATATCTCAGAAAAGTGTATCATGTGAACATTTATCACGATATCAATACTACATCAATATATCACTCAGCCCTACTGTATCCAATAGACATAAAGTTCCACCAATCCACGACAAACAAATTAACGGTAGAGACCCAAACGGACCGTTACAGTTTCAATTCCCATTATAACCATTAAAACCATTACAAATTCCATGAAGGATTCTGTTGATGTTGTTGATGTTGTTGTTTCAGCAGGGTAGTTAGTGCTCACTACCAACCCTGTATAACTGTAAGCAGTCATTTGAGAACTTAATCAAATATATCCCAAGAAATGCAGTTTGTTTGACGAGCTTCATTTAGGCTGAAAGTAACAACCAAAACCAGCAGGCAGCCATGCCACCTCCTGCTAGACAAAGTTACAGTGTTTCTACACTGATGCTACTAGTGTGTCTTTAACCCCAAACAAGAGGAAAAGCCTACACTTCAGACATGGTGGTGTAACTTTGTTGTTTGTGTTGTAGCAACAACATCTTGGTGAACATCCTTCAGCGTGCAAAGCTCCAGGGGTTTGTGTTTGGGTTGTGTTTTCACAATAGGTTTTTGCTTAAGGTCCTCTTAAAGCTCGACTCGGCTTTTATAGCCTAGAGTAAGAGAAATCCCGAGTTATGCGGATCGTCTAGTCGATCTGTAAAGTCTGATGTAAGCGCCGTGTTGGCCATTAAGTCTACCTGGAGATTAGATTAGACGTGTCGATACTCACCCACAAGGGAAGTTGAGATCCGCACAAAACCTTCATCTGGCCGCTGCGTCTCAACTCCACTCTCCCTCGGGTAGAAAGGACGCGGCTCCGTGTCTGCTCTGCTTCTTCTGGTCAAACATATAGCTCACACTCTCTCTCTCTCTCTCTCTCTCACACACACACGCACACACACACACACACGAGTGTAATCCGGCTGAGAGATGGATAACGCAAGGGGAAGTCTGGGTCCCTGCTAATACGGAGCAGGAGAAGTCAACCGGAGGTTGTCATGACATGCAAGGCCCCGCCCACAGCCATACACACACACACACACACACACACACACACACACACACACACACACACACACACACACACACACACACACACA
>JAOUWY010000078.1:20762375-20772646 GCA_025728095.1 Prietella phreatophila | reverse complement strand
ATACTTGGTCATTTGTTTTTTGAGGGAAATGATCCAATAGGACATATCTGTGAGTGGCAAAAGTATATGAACCTTTGCTTTCAGTATCTGGTGTGACCCCAGATGTTGATCAGTCCTGGAGGAACTTTAGCCCGTTCCTCAGTAGAGAACAGCTTCACCTCTGGGATGTTGGTGGGTTTCCTCACATGAACTGCTTACTTCGGGTTTTTCCACATTATTTCTATTGGATTAAGGTCAGGATTTTGACTTGGCCATTCCAAAACATTAACTTTATTCATCTTTAACCATTCTTTGGTAGAATGACTTGTGTGCTTAGGTCATTGTCTTTCAGCATGACCCATTTTCTCTTGAGATTCAGTTCATGGACAGATGTCCTGACATTTTCATTTAGAAATCTCTGTATAATTTAGAATTCATTGTTCCGACAATGACGGCAAGTCCAGATACAGCAAAACAGACCCAAAGCATGATACTACCACCAGCATGTTTCACAGATAGGATAAGGCTCTTATGCTGGAATGCAGTGTTTTCCTTTCTCCAAACATAACCCTTCTTATTTAAACTAAATATTCTATTTTGGTCTCATCTGTCCACAAAACACTTTTCCAATAGTGTTTTTTCCTTTTACCTCTCCCATGCAAATTACTGTTGCTCAGTGTTCTCCTGATGATGGACTCTTGAACATTAACATTAGTCAATGTGAGAGAGTTGGTTAGAAGTTACCATTAGTTCCTTTGTGACCTTGCAGACTATTACACGTCTTGCTCTTGGAGTGATCTTTGTTGATTGACTACTCCTAGGGGTAACAATGGTCTTAAATTTCCTCCACTTGTACACAGTCTGTCTGATTGTGGATTAGTGCAATCCAACCTCTTTAGAGATGGTTTCGTAACCTTTTCCAGCCTGATGAGCATCAACAACTCTTTTTCTGAGGTCTTCAGTAATCTCCTTTGTTCGTCCCAGGATACACTTCCACAAATATGTGTTGTGGAGATCTGATTTTGATAGATCCCTGCTCTTTAAATAAAACAGGGCGCTCACTCTCACCTGATTGTCATCTCATTGATCGAAATCACCTGACTCTAATTTCACCTTCAAATTAAACCGCTAATCCTAGAGGTTCACATACAGTACTTTTGCCACTCACAGATATATCAGTTTGGATCATTTTCCTCAATAAATAAATGACCAAGTGTAATATTTTTGTCTTATTTGTTTAATTAGGGCCTCTTTGTCTATTTTTAGTACTTGTGTGAAAATCCGATGATAACTTAGGCCACATTTATGCAGATATATATAAAATTCTAAAGGGTTCACAAACATTCAAGCACCGCTGTACAAACACTTTATTTATCAAAGAGACCACTCCCTTCAGGATAGAAATAAAGGATAGCGTATTTCTAGTCTGTGTTTACTTATTCTGCCCTCCAGTTAAACTGGCTTTGTTCTTTACCCACACTTCATTTCATGCTCTATGACGATCATTTCATGCTCTATGACGATCATTTCATGTTCTATGACGATCATTTCATGCTCTATGACGGTCCCTAATGACCGGGTTTTTAATGAACGTAAATTTATATAGCTTTCAATAAATCCAACATGAATACTTCAGCACGTTTCTTGTCATTTTTGTTGCCCAGGGATCAACGCTCAGGCTCGTAAACTGCAGAAGACGCGCTCACGGGGGAGGTCTGTGGTGTTCAACGGAGGCGGGCGTGGCATTGCCACTGATATCGGGCTGAGTCTGTGTAGAAGTCTCAGTGAAGCAGATCTCAGGCCCTCCCCTGAGCCCCAGCAGAGCCTTAAGAGCCAATCGGGTGGAGAGAACTCAGAGGCCTACAAAGAGCTGCCCTGTGCAGCTGGCAGAAAAGAAGAGACGGAAAGCAGTGATGACAACTGCACACAGTATTCCATTCACCCACCCGAACACTTCCCTTACTTCCTGCTACTGCAGGGCTTCAGTTACAGACAGGTAGTACAAATCTGCCCCACCTCTTCTACACCTCCTCCCCTTCACTTGCTTGTTTCTCCACTCTTTGCCTCACCCAACATAGTTCTACTGTTCTACTGGAATTCCTGCTGTGGAGATATTTTATATTTGCAAGCTTGGCATACATTTTCCCAGAAATCCAGCACTGTATCAGTCGACTGCCGATTCCTGTTTGAGCATGTTTAAAACATGTTTAAAACATGTTTATGCACTTCTGATATTTCTTTAGTGCTATCTGATCTGGTATTTATTCATCAGACGTGTGCATCAGCTCACACAATGTTTTACACTCTTGCTTTGGGTCAATACGGGCTGTGTGACGTCAGTGTGCCATGGAACTATGTTTTATTCCATAACCCCCTCGATCCTACTGGAAAAGAACACAAAGAGATCCTGAATGCCAGGCAGAAGGGAAAATCTTCTGGAAAAAAAAAACAGCTGTGTGTGCAGAAATCGGCTGCATATCAACACGAGGCAGGAAGCAGTGTGCTGAATGTAGGGTGTCCAGAGGGTGGACACATTTCCTGACAGATTAGCTTTGTCTGTTGAGTGATTAGCACACCGCAACATTTACTACAGATGATGTGTAGCAGGGAAGTGAAGCGTCCATTTCTAAGTCCAGCATTAAAATCTGTGTGCCTACTTACTGTAAAGTAGGACTTAAAGTAGATCAAAAGGAAACAAGGAGTGTAGTCATATAAAACAGGACTTACTATTTCACTTACTCAGTACTCATAATAGCTTACCTACTATAAAACACACTTGTACTCGGTGTACTTTGGTCGCCTGCTTATTTATTCATGTCCTGTATGTTATAAAACATTCTGATGGGTGTCGATTTCTTTTCTATAACAGCACGGCTTGGACAGGCGTCCTGGCTGCAAAGTTTATATTGATGCGCTTGTTCTAATCTGTTATCGTTTCTAGAGTAACAGCGAACACAAGGATTTATATCAAAGACACGCCACAAAAGGATTTGAAAAATGTGACTAATATTTGATACAGGAAATGTTTCTGTACAAGGCGTATGGGGGATTAGTGGTTAGCATGTTTGCCTCACACCTCCAGGGTTGGAGGTTCGATTCCTGCTGTGGCCCTGTGTGTGAGAAGTGTGAATGTGTATGTGATTGTGCCCTGCAATGGATTGGCACCCTGTCCAGGGTGTACCCCGCCTTGTGCCCCATGCTCTCTGGGATAGGCTCCAGGTTCCCCCATGACCCTGAAGAGGATAAGCGGTATAGAAGATGGACGTATGGATGGAAATGTTTCTGAAAGGAGACTTTTACTTCAAATTTTTGGAAGGAGTCTCGGTGTCAGTGCTTAGTGACAGTCAGAGGTAAAGCTTTTGTTCTACATTGGTGACGTGGTAGCTCAATGGTTAGGCTGTTGGACTTTTGATTGGAAGATCGTGAGTTCAAATCCAAACGCTGCCACTGCTTAATCCTCAGTTGTATATTGGAAGTTACTCTGGGTAAGAGCGCATGCTACAAATGTATACTCTTTCTAATACAAGAAATTCCACTTTGCTGCTTGCCCTTGCTATTTATTTTCCTAAAATGTAATTATTAACCAAATCTACTACAGAGAAGTTAATAGATTAAAGTTACTACAGAAAAAAGATAAAAGAATAGTCTACTAAAATTGGCTTGCTCACAATGAATTGTTGACTGACAAGCCAAACCACCATTGCTAATGTCCACTGTGGACTCAAGGCAGAATTCAGTCCTATTCACTACTACAGTATTCAGGGCTCTGCTGTTAGTTTCCAGTTTGTCTGAACTGGATTTGTCTGGATTTTTCGCTGCTGTCTGCAATAGTATACCTCCTAATCAGTCTTTCATCAGAGTTTCATCTGCGAGCAGGAGAGAGCTGTTATCCCTTTTCGTGTTGTACAGAGTTACATATGTGCAATATCCAAATACATCTGCGAGACACATAGAGGCTGGTGTAAAGATGAAACTAATTGACATCATTCTTTAGTTATAAGAGCTTTTTATAAAAACGATGAAATAATTGTGGCCGGGGTTTTCTTTTGATTTATTTGCGGGTGTGAGAGAAAGATGAATAATAGATGTAAGTGAAGCTTCATGCCGATTTCTCTATTGACCAATGAAAAAGACATTTATATGTCATATTCATTTTATATTCATGAAAAACATGATTTTAGTCGCTGTGATGCTTCCTCTGTTCCTTCGTTACAACACCATGAATACACATCTGCCATCAGGATGGAGTCTTTTTTACATAAATTGAAATACTACTATTGTAATAGTTTAGGTGACGATGAGGTTTTAAAATGGGAAATTTGTATTGCTTTAAAAGCAAGAGAAAAATCTGGAAATGTTCCTTGTAAACTCATATTAAGTGATATTTTAGTTGTTCTGCATTATTGTTGCCCAGAACTAATACTCCATCTGCTCTTATTCTCAGGACTTCATCATCTATTCTCTAAATAGCAGCTGTACAGTGTTTGGCCATCATTCTGAGCAATCTGAAGGAGTGAAAGAGCAGCCAGCTGTAGGTGTGACTCTTTGGGCTCCTGACATCCAACCACAGCACTGCTACATTCAGAGAGTCCAGGTCACAACTTCTGACCTTCAGCAAGATGATAGGACGGGACCAGGGGTCGCAGTTCTGAAGCCCTTACATGGAGCATTGGTCAAGAGGAACGGAACTGTTGTCAACCAAGAGGTGGAGCTTCATTCAGGAGATGTCATAGGCTTGGGCGAGAATTACCTCTTCATGTATAAGGATCCCAACACTGAAATTTTGGGAAAATCCCCTAGTGTAGCTCCTCCATGGCGACATGACTCACCACAACCTCATCCTCCGACATCATTTCCTCTCTATCAGAGATGTATGTCATCTATGTCAGAGGGCTCAGGAACACCCTGTGCTGCAGAAAGCACCATGCCCTGCCTGAGGGACACAAACGGACAAGAGCTCATCCTCTTTTATGACGTAGAGCACGAAACACGGGTCCTAGAGGAGATATTTACAAAGGTAGACCGTCATGAAGACCTGCACAAGCTCACACCATCTTTCCTGATGTGTTCATGCCTCCAGCAATCAGCCACCCATTTTCCCATGACCGACCTGCGACGACTTCTGCTACATATCGCTAATGAGGTTCAAATAGCTGTACTGGTAAGGATCTGAATTTTAATAGTGAGTCAAATATATTGAGTTCTTTTGAGGTCCTCCTCAGAATTTTACTCTTTGTTTTTATGTTCATATAGGAAAGGGCGAAGGAGCTTGCAGCTATTCAGTCTGAAATGTAAGTCTCTTCTTCACAAACATGCCATAACTACACTCTTAATAAATTAGGAACCCTTAAAGGACTCATGGCTTTTTACTGTAGCTGTGATTTGATTCTGCATGTCTTTCCATCTGAAACAGGAAGTCAGAGCGACTGACTTGCACAATAACCAATAGTGTTTGAGATACGTGTGCCACACCTCTGCCAAATCTAAGCAATTCCAAGCAGTGATTGAAAAAGGAAATAGTGTCAGCCAAGAACACACTGAAAAACCATGTTTACTCCTAACAAGCTATTACTGTAGAGCAAGACCCACCCCTGGGAGTGGGACATACAGTATAGTACATTCTAGAGAACATGTAATGCATTTAATTGGACCATCATGAAGCTGTGACTAGATATGAATCGGCAGAAATGTTCAATAATTTCCCCAGAAGTGAAGTTTCCTGGTGAACTATAAAATGAAAACTATTAAACTAATATCTCCAAAGCTATTATTTTTTTTCAGATGTAGTGTTGTGTAGGTGTACTTAACAGTAAGCGCTGAAATATTAACTTAGATTTCGATTGACAGTTTTCTCTTTAAGGGATCTTCATCTGTCCCTCTTGTTGAACCCTCAAAGGTTCTGACGTTCTGGAGCAATCAGATTCAGCCATGAATTAAGGAATGAAAGACAAATTTTGTATGTTTAATTTTGCAATGAAAAAAGTTAACAAGGGCGTACAGTGGCTTAGTGGTTAGCACTTTCGCCTCATACCTCCAGGGTCCGGGGTTCGATTCCTCTGTTTGAGTTTTCATGTTCTCCCCGTGCTGTGGGGGTTTCCTCCAGGTAGTCTGGTTTCCTCCCCCAGTCCAAAGACATGCATGGTAGGCTGATTGGTATGAATGGGTGTGTGAGTGTGTATGTGATTGTGCCCTGTGATGGACTGGCACATTGTCCAGGGTGTACCCCACGTTGTGCCTGATGATTCCTGGGATAGGCTCCAGGTTCCCTGTGACCCTGAAGAAGGAATAAGCAGTAGAAGATGGATGGGTGGAAAAAAAGTTAACAAAATAACAGTTTTTTTTTTAAATAATGAAGCCTTTGGGATAAATTTGCAGCGTGCATTAGCATGAAGTGGTCCCTAACATAGGGGTCAGAGGCAGTTACGGCTCTGGGTTACTGATTGGAATGTTGTGGGTTCAAGCCCCAGCACTGCCAAGCTGCCAACTGCCAAGCAAGACCCTTAACCCTCTCTGATCCAGGGGTGTTGTATCATGGCTGCCCCTGCATACTGACCCCAACCTCCTGGCATGTTGGAGTACGTGAAGAAAACAATTCCACTCTCCATATCTATATGTGATAAATAAAGACTCAAAATGATTTACAGAAAAGAACCTTGGTCTATTTTTCCCCATAGTATAAAACCCTCAAATGGAGTGCTCTCAAAAACGGGTCCAAGTAGCTTCCTTTTTGTAAGCTAAGAACTCTTCATTATCCAAAGTACCCTGGAGGATTCTCTGCCAGTTATATTAAGCATTAAGCACATCTGAATTTTATTTTATTTTAATTCAGTGTGATTAAATGATTGTTTAAGCAGCCTAATAGACTTAAAATTTTGTCATTCATAGTGTTAGAAAAAAAAGGTTCCATTAAGTACAATAAAGGGGTTGTCCCAAAGCCCCAAAGACTCCATGTAGAACCCTGTAAAAGAGGCAGGAAAGTAAAACCTGTTTAAAAACCTAGACCCATTAACTGTCTAAAGAACTCATTCAGAATCCAGTGTCCTTTATTACATTTTCTTTTGAAAGACACTCTGCTTAAATATTTACAGCGTTTCTTTTTCATCGGGATTGCCTGGTGTAGCTAATAATATTTACGCATAAGTCGTTGCAAGTCTGATTATGATGTTTTGTGCATCATTGTGAATGTTCCAAGACAGAATTGCAGTGTATCCAGGAATCTTTTCCATTCCTAATGTATATTCATAAATATTCTAATATAGAATAAAGAATTCTTGGCGGAAACTAAAACCGAAATTCAGGAAACTCTGGACTGAAAATCAAAAGCCACGTGCTGGATTTTTACCATTAATAATAAACTTATAAACTTATTATTTTTACTATTTTGTCATTTGTAATCATATGTTCAGGTTTATTTTTAGTGTTATGCATTAGAAAATTGCTAATCTAATTTATTTTAAAGTATTATGCTTAATAAAAAAAAACTACAATTAAAACAGAAAAAACAATATGTAAAGCAAAGGATGTCATATAAAAATGATTGTATGTAACTTGTATATATTTAAAGACTGTCGTCATGCTTTTTATAATGGTGTAAATATCAGTAGTGGAAAAGTCCTGGTAACATTTATATCTTGCTGATTTTCAGCTGAATGGTTTGGGTGGCCAAAATTACTGTTCATTCCTGATTTCATACCTGGATATAAAACCTTATATTCACTTCACAGGGACGGCGTTGACCCAGTGGAGCTGCAGCCGGAGACCCTTCTCCGAAGCCTGCAACCGCTCGTTCTGTGGATGGCCAACTCCATCGAACTCCTCCATTTCATCCATCAAGAAGTGCCTTGCTTGTTGCATGGGATTTCACGAATGGAGGAGGAAGAGGAGGAAGATTGCATGGGTAATTATTTCACAGAAGAGCACAATAATTAAAAGCGGTGATGATGATATTCTTCAATATCGACCAATAATCTCATTTCCACATCATCCTGAAAGCTGTGTTGGAGTTGCGCTTGTCTACGGTGCGTCCTGCCAGCGAGGAGGCCATGACGGTCCTGGAGGAGGTCATTATGTTTACCTTCCAGCAGTGTGTCTATTACCTCACCAAGGTCAGTGTGTTTCTGCATCGGCATGAAGTGCCTGTTAAATAATCCCAGCCATTTTGGCTTCTGTGGATAATAGCTGCCTGTTTTATCACACAGGACCTGTTGTTTATGTAGGCACTGAGATTGAATAACAAAAATAATCCTGGGCTAACTTTAGCACAACATGCGATGTGAGTTTGTTTTGTATCTCTCTGGCTGGAATGATGAATGAGAAATTATCACGAAGGCGAGAATCAATTTGGAGAGCAGCAACGTTATAGCAGTAGCATTGTGTATCCGATAAATGTGGCGCATTCATACAAGAACTAAGAACATTATTTAGAGATTTTCCGAGTGGCTAATTTGGATGTGTTGGTAGATGCTCCATAAAATGAAGGAAGGCACTGCATATCCATTTCCTGAACAGTGCATAGGTCACATGTATCCAGAAACTGAGATGTGCGTCTCATGCCCCAAATCTCTAGGCATTCATGTAGTCACTGTTTATACTGGACAGACTCAGCTGGAGATAGAACACCTGAATGCACTAAGACATGGTTTTCCCTTATCACATAGTTAGTTTCCTTTCTTCCAGAGATGAAGTGAGATTTGTAATAACATGTTCGCAATGCTGAACCATTTGCATGCATTGCTAAGCCTGGCTGTAGGCATACTGATTAAATTAAGAAAGTATGTCATCCATGCAAAGTAAAAAAAAGCTTCCTTTTTAATTTCTTGAGGATTTTCAGTTGAACTGTTCCGTGTGGCTAGTGGAAGGTGGGCAATCCTCCAACTTCCCTCAGCCTTGAAGCATTGGCAAACCTTTTCCTAATGTTCATTCTGTCTCCTGTTTATATTACACACAGTTACCAAAACCTCCACTTCCAAGCATGTAGCATAAAGCAAGGAAGGAATAGAAGTTGAACTGTCCAAAAGCAGTGTCTCAAACCTTCCAATCTTAAAAATTGCTTTAATTAAGGCCTGTTGATATTATGAAAAAAAAGGCAGCTCAATAATAAAATTTTGCCCAAAAATGTAAGTCTCAGACCAAAATGCAGTGGGGATATGACTTTCAGAGTCTGTGGGTAAATAGGGATGTTTAAGGTGCCCATCCATGTGTTCCTTGTTAAAGGAGTTGAAATGAATTGTACTTCCTTGTCTCTGATCAAATTGGGCATAGCCTGCTTTTGGGAACTGCTCCACGTTCCATTTTGGAAAATTCCTTGAGGCATCCTGTCTCTGGGAAAATCTGAATCGATCTTAGGTTTCTGGGACATTTCAGTTCATCTTTGGTCTTGAAAATGATTTGCTATGGGAAGATAGGCGTCGGCTGATTTGAGGGATTTTAGGGTCTGGAGTCTGGGATAGCCTTGGCTTGAGGGAAGTGTACTTCATGGCAGATTTGTGACTTGGAATATTGCTCTCATCAGAGAATTCCTTCTATTAAATCATGAACTTGGCAGAGCATTATGTGGTAAATGCACTGTGTATTCAATATCAGTTGACCATTTTAGCAGGCAAATTAACCCAGTAGGTTGAATTTATCCTTAGCTTGTTGCAGGAATGTTATAGCATATTAAAATCAGGATGTAGGAATGCAATTGAAGATGAGTTTTGAAGATGAGGTGTGTTCTTAAAAAATGGCTTTAAAAATGCCTGCTGCTTTATTCAGAACTGACTTCGTACAAGTACTACCAGTTTGTACAATAATCTGAAAACAAAATAAAAATAGAACAAATTCTATCTAGTATCTATCATGCCATAGCTATAGTCAATATTTTTAACACGAAATTTTGACCAAATGCAAACATTACCATTAGGAAAGACAGCAGTCAGTTTATAGCTTGAATAACATTTGCAGCTCTCTGTCTAATTTCTCTAGGCCTTTCTATATAGCAGAAAAGGAAACAGCTGGTGGTTGGGGCTTAGGAAAATAAAAGCGTGGTGTGTTTGTGGGTTTGCAATTCCCAGAGGCAAGGACACACTCGTGTAGTGCTTCTGGGAGCATAACAAACGTGCGTAATAAACGTGCATTTTGTGTATAGAGATATTAAATGTACAGCACATATGCCTGATGCAGTCGATGAATAGCTGCCAGACAGCTACATTTTTCAATCATTTTCCAAAATAAGGAATCCATCCATCCATCCATCCATCCATCTTCTACCGCTTATTCCTTCTTCAGGGTCACAGGGAACCTGGAGCCTATCC
>JAOUWY010000078.1:20681105-20697489 GCA_025728095.1 Prietella phreatophila | reverse complement strand
GCCCGATGATCCTGGGATACGCTCCAGGTTCCCCGCGACCCTGAACAAGGAATAAGTGGTTGAAGATGGATGGATGGAAGTTTCATAAAAAAATCTTATTATTTGAATATACCACCCTGGTATATTCAAATAATAAAAATTGTATAATTAATAAGGCTATTGTTTAATTTGACATTTTTACAGACCACGATGTACTGTATCTGAGCAAGGAAGAACGAATCCGAATAATGCTACAAATAGGAAATCAGAGTCAAAGAAAACATATTGTTCTCTTTGACTGAAAATAAAAGCTTTTTTTTTGCCTTAAAAAAAAATAAAATAAGTGGGCAGTTTTGGCTTGGCGGTAAAGGCTCTGGGTTACTGTTCAGAAGCTCGGGGGTTAACCCTCTCTGCTCCAGAGGCGCTGTATCATGGCTGATCCTGCGCTCTGACCCCAACTTCCTGACATGCTGGGGCATGCGAAGAAAAGAATATCACTGTGCTGTAATGTGTATCAGACTAATAAAGACCATTATCATTTAAAGATAATTATCATTATAATTAAGAAAGACATTGAGTTCTTTTTGATGCGATCTCTCCATCATGGTGAAAAAGATATATAAAGTATATAGACGGAGTCTTTAGTGCTACACTTTAGTGTCTTCTTCTGCTGTGTTTGAGCAGCTGCCATTTATCGAGGCCGCACTCAGGAGTCACTACAGGGTTCAGGACAGTCGAGAGCTGGGCTACGGAAAACTTCGCACACTGGTAGACTTCGCCAAGCGCCAGAAGGAGCTGTGTGACGGGACCAGTTCCAGTGTTGTGCGCTATGAATGCCCCCTGCTCTCTAAAGAGCCAGAGTAAGCCTCCCCTCTCTCTCTCTCTCTCTCTCTCTCTCTCTCTCTCTCTCTATCTCTCTATCTCTCTCTCTCTCGTATTATTACATAGACTTTATTTATCGGTTGCGTGTGAATGTTTTCGTAGGCCGAACTGAATTAAAAATTCCCACCAGGTTTAATTGCTGATTTTCTTCATGCTCACGTATGTATGTTGGTAAAAGCAAATCACCTATAAATTACATTTACATTTAGAGATGCCTACAAAACTCCAATAAAGGCAACTATCACACAGAGCATGAACGAGCATGTCATAATTGTGTCTTGTGCTAAATATTCCAGTAACACAGCTCACCCATTGCAGTGCATTAGCTATAACAGGCACACACTAACTCTCACTAATATTATATGGTGGCATTACTTTTGTCCAAATATTTCTCTTATGAAATGACAGTGTTTCACAAAATTGTCATTAAATTTGTGCATGCATTATAATTGAACTTATTAAACTACTCAAACCTTGTAGTGTAATCCATATATGAAGTTGCATTAACTTAGGCCAATTATACAGTCGAAGGCTATCGATCATGGTTCTCATTACTTGTGAATTGGCGTGGAGAAAATGCTGATGCTCTTTTGTGATGCTAAAAATCATAGGCCTTTAACATCTGATCCATATAAATGTATCATTTGTCTGCGTCTCAGGGACATGCTGGTGGAGACGGTAGGCTTGCTGGGAGACGTGAGCCGGGAGCAGGCAATAGCGAGTCTCCTCTCTGCTCCACTGCTGGAGGACTTGGCTGAATGGAGCCAGTGGGAGCTGGTCTTTCAGCTCAATCATGGACCACTCAAACACTTCATTGACAAATATTGCAGTACGTCACCACAGCTAAATGAGCAGCAGACTGACAATCTGTAGAAATACTGTTGTCACGTGGACAGTTGCAGCTGAAGCATACTGTAAATTGACAGTGTTTCACGAGTCCTTTGAGGCCTGAAGGATCAAGTCAAGGTTTTAGTTGAAGTACCCTAGATATGACGTCATTTATTTAGCAAAACGGCAGAATGTATGTGTATACACACAAAAGCAGGCAATAATAATAATAATAATAATAATAATATATTTTTGACAATAATATACTTTGACATTACTACTTTAAGAAAACATACAGCGGGGCCCAAATGTCTGAGACACAGTGAGAATCTTTAAAACAATTTTCAAATATTTTTAACAGAAAAATGTAACGTTCAACATCTTGAATACGTAATATTCCAGATTCTGCACAATGTCTAGGTCCCTATGTAAATGAAAACAAATGTGTGGTATTGACCATGTAAACTGTTTTGTACAAAAGGTCAGATTTTCCTCATGCCAGCTCGGGTGCACACTGGTTTCAGTGGAATTGCAATGAATTTTCTCACCTTTTCACATTTAGAATTAACCATATTTTAATATCCTAGAACATTTATTCTCATAAAGCTACCTGCAAAAGAGAAGCATATTTCAGCTCGGCAAGTTGACATCTTTCAAAAGATATTGTGTGTGCAAATTGATATGTAAATTGCCTCAACCATAGTGGGGTTTTTCCCCCCTGACACACTATAGAGCAGCTTCTGTTTGTTTCAACTCTTTTCTCTCTCCTATTTACATCAGATCTATAATAATGTTTGTTTCAAGCAGGTAACACAGACCTGCTGGCTTTGGAGGTGTCTCCTGGAGAGCTGTTGAGGATCACCTCCATCACTGGTGATAAATTCTTCTCTGAAGCCACCCAGGCCCTTAACCCTGCAGGCACCGCTGGTCACCTGGTGTCCATCGTGGTGGCTGATGGGATTTCAAACACCCCCACAGCATTGCTGGCCAATCACATGGAGAGTTCACTTGCAGCAGCAGCTGCCAGAGAAGGTAGGATCTTGTTTCCGGACAGTCTCTCACTTTTAATCACGCTCACCCTCACTCTTATCACCAACTTGTGTTGGATGGAATGGTCATGTGGCCATGTCAGGTGAAAAAATAAAAACCTCCATGAGACACTTATTAGACTTAGATTATGCAGCACATCTGCCATACTAGTTCCTGTGTAAATACAATAACATATTAGAAGAAGCACATATAAAACAATGTAAAGCAAATATAAACCAATTATTTGAATATAGCAGGCACTATAATAGAAAATTAACCAACACAGTATTCAAGAGCATGATAATGATAAAACAACATCATGTTTTAATATTTTATAGTGATGAATGCTGGAGTCTTGTTTGAGAAATACACTCACTGAGCAGTTTATTAGGAACACTATACTAATACTGGGTAGTGCTTCACTTTGCTCTCAAACAGCCTCAATTCTTCATGGTGTGGATTCCATAAGATTTCGGAAATATAATTTTGACATTCTGGTCCATGTTGATATGATTGCATCACGCAATTCCTGCAGATCTGTCAGGTGCATTTTCAGGCTGCGAATCTTCCACGTCCCAAAGGTGTTCTATTTGATTCAGATCCGGTGACTGGGAAGGCCAGTGAAGATCACTGATTGTCACGCATTGTCATGTTCATTAAACCGGTTTGAGACGACTTTTGCTTTGTGACATGCTGTGTTATCATGCTGGAAGTAGCCATTAGAAGATGGTAAATTGTGGCTATGAAGGGATGCACATGATCAGGAACAATACTCAAATAGGTTGTGGCATTCAAGTGGTGATTGATTGGTATTAACGAGGACCAAAGTATGCCAAAAAACATTCCCCACACCATTACACTACCTCCACCAGTCTGGACTGTAGACACAAGGCAGGTTGGGTCCATGGATTCATGCTGTTGGTGTCAAATTCTGACCCTATCATCTGTGTGCCTCAACAGAAATCAAGATTCATCCAACCGGACTACATTTTTCTAGTTTTGGTGAACCTGTGCTCTCTGTAGCCTCAGCTTTCTGTTCTTAGCTGACAGAACTGGAATCTGACGTGGTATTCTGCTGTTGTAGCTCATCTGCGTCAAGGTTTGACATGTGGTGCACTCTGAGATGCTTTTCTGCTCACCACAATAGTACAGAGCGGTTATCTGAATTATTGTAGCCTTTCTGTCAGCTCGAACCAGTCTGGCCGTTCTCCGTTGACCTCTCATCCGCAAAACTGGTGCTTACTGGATGTTTTTTCTTTATTGCACCATTCTTGAGTAAACTCTAGAGACTGTTGTGTGTGAAAATCCCCGGAGATCAGCAGTTGCAACTGCTGCAAAACGGTTGGCTGATTAGGTAATTGCATGAATGTATAGGTGTACAGGTGTTCCTAATAAAGTGCTTAGTGAGTGTATAACTGGATGTATTAATTTGCATTGCTTATTTAATCAACTAACATGAACTATAAACTGTTTACTACAGATTTCCAGACTAGCCCTGTCTTCTTCTCCATGTACATTAATGCACAAAGTTGTAAATTGCTTTGTGGATTATTGCGTTTTCTCCCTTGACCACCATTTCCTCACTCCAACACACAGTGAGTGACAACTTTAATAGGAAGTCAGGTCTGAATGTGCTCTCTTTGACTCAGATCCTTCCCTCGGCGAAGACGGATGCTCCTTCATCACCGTGGCCAAGTTCGTGCTCGAGTGTGTAGCTCGGATGCCTACACAAATCTGCAGGGAGCTGCTACAACAGGTGCGGTATTGACCCATCGTGCACAGTTTAAAACCATACAAAAGGGTTTTCCACAAACAGGCATTCTGGGACATTTTAACAAGGTTGCAGTTTACACTGTAACGCAAATGAGTAAGTGTTGTTCATGATCAACACTCACAGATAAACGTATTTATATTACTTGAAATTAGAGTAGGACATATAGTAAGTGGATGAAGGAAGATGAATCTTTGGAAAGGGGAAAAAAAAGAGAGAAATAAACAATAACTGATATGTTCTCAAGGTGACTTTGACCATATGTCGGTTTTCCTATCAGACTGTTCACCTGGTAGATGCTTTTTTATACTTATTATACAGTACAACTGCTACAACAAAGTGTGAGGGAAAACATTGCGTTTCACAATATAGTTCAGCCTGAATTTTGTTCCATTATAATAATTCGATTATCATCCAGGTGTTTCTGGAGCCGCTGTCTCGGGTGCTAGGCCAGGCCAGGTCTAAAACTGTCCTCCTGGACGCAGCCAAGTCAGAGACAAGGTACCTCAACAAGCTCCATCAGCTGGGCATCCTGCTGGGCATCACTGAGTGGGTGAAGGACTTCCACACCAAACTCATCTTACCCCCGACACCTGAAGTGCCCTCACAGGTTAGAGCAATCTCAGAGTAAAATTTCCATGATGCTACACATATAAATAACTTTATATAATGGAAGTTGGTGTTTAAGTATATAAGGAATAAAACATAATGCGGTGTGCTTTTATAGGAAAATAATCAGCACCACACTGCCTATACCACAACAGTTTATTTATTAAAATGTGCATTATTTATATCTGTGATATATTTGTAATATAGTATTGAATAAACGTTGTATATTTCTATTTATTTAGTGTACACTTTATCCATTTGGGATTACGTTTCATGTTGTAGAAAGTCCACTAAATTAGTTGACCTTATGGCAGCTATAAATAGTCGTTTAGAAGACAAAAATTTCAGCTTGTCAGGTTGCTGAGGCGACGTCCACGTAAACCCGGATAAATCTGAAAACGCATCTTTTTCTCTACACTTTGGCCCCCCGTTCACACCGAGCCGGCATTTATGTCCAGTGAAAACTGAGCTTTGCGAAAACGCCCTCTCAAGTGGATACACTTGAAAATGCCGTTTTTTTTTGCATTAAAGCGTGGACTGAACCTACCCAAGATATTCAAAAACAACGGCATATTTTTAGTCATGTGACGCAGTCAAGTGGCCCATTCAACTCAGAATACACAAGACGATGTTGCACTGCAGTTGTTTTGCCTCCTGTATAGTTTGATGACTTTGTTAAAGATGAATGTCACTTTGTACAATGTTCAGATTCGCCTTTAAATAAACACCTGACGGATATGACGTAGGCCAAAGCTTCATACGTTTTGACGCGTGCGTGCTATAGGGATGTAAGCGTTTTCACACGTTTCGGTGCGGACGAGTAATTTTTGGGAAAATGTTTGAAAACGCCAGCGTAGCCGGAGAGCATTTTAAAACGAAAAAGTGCAGATCTATCCGGATTAATGTGGCCTGAGAAAGTTGCTTGTCCTGAAGAGTTTTCCATAATGGAAAATGTAAAGGAAACTTCAGGAGCTTCAGTTTTGAACTGAAGAACTGACACTGGAGACTCCTTACATGTTAATGAAACGTGCTCGCTTTACAGAAATCTTCACCGTACAGATTTATCGCCGATTCGACATTTTTTCTACGTTGAAAGAATGTGTTTATTATTAGGCTTAGAGTATATGAGTGTCTACCATACAAGTTCCGGTGAATTAGTTGCTACAGGAACGCTGAAATATTAAAATTAGTCTCTTAATATCAAGTTTGTGACTTGCCTGGCAGCCGGCATTACTATGAGAGCTGTGCACCTTCAGAATTTACCAGCACTGGTATACGTTTTAATATATCACAAGCTATACACTATATATATGCAGTATATTACGGCACTGATTCGAGGGTGCTAATTACCTTCCCTGCAGAACCTGCCGGCTGACTCTATGAGTGACGTGTCCTCTGTGTTGAGTCTGACTGATGGTGAGGATTTGTTGGAAGACTCTGTGCTCAGCTCTTTCTCCACTCCCAAAGCCTTTCAGCAGGGTGAGCTTTGCACCAAGTGCTTCAGAGTATTTTTTACTCTCCACTTCAGGAGAGTCGAGTAGTGTTGTAACGTTTGCTCTCTGTACACGCAGATATTAATGGCGGCACCAGGGACTATGCCGAGGATGACGCAGATGATGAAGATCTCTTTGAGCTGGCATCAGAGAAGAACGAGGAGGTAAACAGCAGCGTTGACAGTAAAGAGGAGGACGAGGAGGCTGAAAGTGTAGAAGAGCCTCCTGAAGGACAGTCGGACGGGGACGATCCTGTTAGTGAGCAGCTCAGACAGCAGAGGGCCGTCGTCGAGGACATCAGGTTCACCCACTTCCAGTCTTTTAATGAATTCGATTTTTAGCTTCCCCTGCAGCATTAATCCAAGCATGAGTCCAGTTATTCAGGCTGTATCTATATACAGTCAGGTCTATAAGTACATGCGTCAATATTTGTACAAATACATTAATGAATCTGGTTTAAATTTATTTACATCTAGGCATCGCAGTTAATAACTTCATAATATCTAGTAACTAGTTAATAACTTCATTCTCAACAACTGATCTCTTTTTTAAAATTTAATGCTAGTATATTTTTGTTTAACATTTAGTTTTACTAATGTTCATTTTATTGATGGATTAAAACGGCACAAAAAAATGTTCATATCTTGAATATAGCCTGTTTTAGCTAGTGTTGGGATTATAAGATTACAATAAACCGAATTTAATATTTCAGACTTTATTCTTTTGACAGAACATTTTGCTTATGTCACATGTTTATTTCTTGAAAGAAGCCAAAATGTGTGTCAATAGAAGAAGACATTTTCAAGTTTAAATTAATAGAGTGCGCTATATGGCCAAATGTTTTGGACACCTGACGATCACACCCATATGTGCTTGTTGAACATCTCATTCCAGATTTATTCCCCCTTAATTGTTAATAACCTCCGCTCTTCTGGGAAGGCTTTCCACTAGATTTTGAAGCGTGACTGTGGGGATGTGTGATCATTCAGCTACAAGAGCATTAGTGAGATCAGGCACTGATGTTCGGAGGGGAATCCTGGTGAGCAGTTGGTGTTCCAGTTCATCCCAAATGTGTTCAGTGTGGTCGTGGCCACTCGAGCTCCAAGTTTGGCAAACCGGGTCTTCATGGAGCTCGCTTTGTGCACAGGGACATTGTCCTGCTGGAACAGGCTTGGATCTCTTCGTTCCAGTGAAGGGAAAGTGTAACGCTACAGCACACAAAGACATCCTATACAATTGTGCTTTCAACAGTTTGGGGGAAGACCCACATATAGGTGCGATGGTCAGGTGTCCACAAACTTTTGGCCATATAGTGTATGTCTTTCGGGCCATATAGTGTATGTCTTTTCTTCTATTTGTCATATAATAACCTCACAATGAGAACTATTTAACAACTTTTCCTTTATACAAGACATCATGTTTTGCAGTGTATTTGTGCCTGCATTGTACAGTGTGTTAATTTACAGGATTTCCACAGCACACACACTTTTCCCACTAGCCATTTTCCACAGAAATTTCCCATAAATGTTCATTAATCTGCATTTTACTTTATTTCAGTTACTATTTTTTTTTTTATTGTTTTAATTTCCATTAACTAAAGAACCTGTCTCTTGCTATGTGTGTTTTGAATATTCGTCTTCAAAGCTGTTACACACAGCAGACAGATGATATTCGTTTAGGGAAATATTTATAATATTCCACCTTCTTTCTGCTGAAAGTCCGTCAAATCTGCCTCTGATTGTCCTGTGTTCCGTTTAGGAAAAATGAGTTTGGTGTGGGAGTGGAGCTGAATGAAGCAGGACAGAACCTGATGAAGAAGCAACAGGCGAGGCTCGGCCGCAGTCTTGAACGCCTCTCCACCGAACTCTACAGCAAAGACACACACTTTGTTCTGGAGCTCATTCAGGTTTGACTGCTAGAACATCACGCTTAATGCTGGGAAGTGCAAGAGTGTAATCCATGTTGAGATGAGCGCATACTAGAACGTCTTCTCATCTTATCTTGATAACAGTGCAAATACGTCACCGGTCTTCATTTACATTTACATTTATTCATTTAGGTTTTATCCAAAGCGACTTACAAATGAGGAAATATAAGCAAAGCGATATATCAAGCCGAGAACAATACAAGTTGTGCTCCTATGCGAGATCTTTTAACTGAATTCTAGAAAAGCAAAGCGTGCAGTTTCTTGGTCTTAGTTTAAGGTATTGAATAAATGTTGAAATCACTGTGCTTTATCTGTGCACAGAATGCTGACGATAACAGCTACGCACTAGATAGAAAGGAGGATCCCGCTTTGGCCTTCGTAGTGCAGAAAGACTGCATCACCATTTTAAACAACGAGTGCGGCTTCGAGGAGAAGAACATTCGAGCTATCTGTGATGTGGGGAAGAGCACTAAAGGAAGACATACTTGTGGATACATAGGTAAGCAACGTGCCAGTTCCATGCCAGCTCAAAGAATAGGCGCTTAATTAATCGTCATTCAAACGTCATAGATGCTTAAAGCTGCAGTACTGAACCTTTGCCTCTCTATCGCCGTCTCTGTTTGAAACATGAAACTGCAAGTTACTTGCTGAGTTTTTTTTTATTTATTTATTTATTTATTTTTGACGTGGGTTGTGCTTTGGTACTGCTCCTCTGCTCATATGAATCTGATGGTTTGAGGTATTCGTGTAGGTTGTATATTAGCTCCTAATTCTTGACAACAGAGATGGTGGAGGATACGGGTTTCTTGGAGTAGAGGTGAGTTGCTCTGTCTTATAGCTAGCAGAAAAAAAGTGCAATTTGCCATATTGACCATAGCAAAAAAAAAAACAAAAAAAAGACAGCAACAACAACAAAAAAATCCAGGTATTGACCTAGCTGAATCAAGTGAACATGCACACTAATGTTAGCTAGCTACCTATTGAGCCACTGAATTGTCTATTTGTTCAACAGAAAAAAAAAAACCATCATGGCAATCCTTTCTGATTCAAAAACTAACCTTCAGATCTTGGAGTTTTTGCCACCTCTCAGAAGCCATGATGATATTATTCTCAACGATTAACAAAGGTTTTTGTTCATTTTTAACGAGCAAAAAAAAGTTAGATTCGAAAACTTTAAATAATCAACAATTCACATCAAGCTTCATTCTTTTCCACAAGACTTTGGGTGTGTATACACTTGTGCAGAGTCCATGGCTTAAACATGTTCTACATGTTTGTACAGGGTGTCCCAAAAATCTCCATACATAGGGGAATTTAACACCTTTTAGCAAAATGTAACTTTATTTGCAAAACATCCTCTACATGATTGCCAGTTCTTAGCGAACATTGCTCCGGCTCCCAGTTCGGCGACAGTGTCATGTATGATGTGTTTGTAATATTTCCTGTGAAAGTCCATCACAGCATTGTGAAAGCTTCCCCATCCAGCCTTGAGAATGATTACAATGCTTTCTCCTTTTTTAAAAAAAAATTTTCAATGGTATTCTTAAAGGCTTTCTGAATCAAATATATAATATAAACTAAATATAAAATATGAACTATTTTGGGAGACATTTTGCTAAAAAGTGTTCATTTCAACCTTTTTTATGGAGACTTTTGGGCCACACTGTACTTGTAAGAATAAGAAATATCGAGCTAATCTATGGAAACAATCATGTGACTATTATAAACATAATAGTATTAGTAGTTTATATTGTGCCCCAGGAGTGTTGAGTTTCACTGATGTAAGAATATAGCATTTGTATCATGTTTACATCTTGCTTGTGTACAGTTTTGATTGCAAGACCTAGACTGCACAATGAATGTGTATTTTATGGGATTTATAGTAAGAAACATGTGAAAGAAACTTGTGCTTTCCATTGCCATGTTTTCAATTTCACATTGTCTTTAAGGTGCCTTAAAGTACCTCACTGTCTTTCTTTTTCAGTTTAATACTTTTTCATTGTAAAACATTTTTTTTTTTCATACAGGGCAGAAAGGCATTGGCTTTAAATCGGTTTTTAAAGTCACAGACTGTCCTGAGATCCACTCCAACGACTTCCATATCAAATTTGACAAGGCCAGCGGCCCCATGGGATACATCCTGCCTCACTGGGTGGAGGAGGAGAGGCCCGTGCCCTCTGTTGCCAAGGAGATAGCTGAGAAAAGGTTTCTATTTAAACTCAAGATATTGCAGTGTGTACTCTGACTAAATGTTCATACTTATTTTATGCTTAGCATATGCTACACACTGCACACAGCTAAATACTTATATGTAGTATTTAACACAAGAACACAGGCAAATAGTTTTTTTTTGTGGCGTCTGTGCCTGTCAGTCACAGTAGCAAAGGCGTATCCTCTGTTCTTGATGTAGAATAAATCATGTCCAAGTTAATTTCGACATCCTGATCCTATCCCATCCCTTGCTTTTCCCATAAAGCTGGACCACAAAGATCTTCCTGCCTCTTCGATCAGAGAGCTACCAGACCAAAAACCTTTTCCACGACGTGCATCCATCTCTCCTGCTCTTCCTCCACCGTCTCCGCTCCATCTCTATCTACAGTGAGGTGAGCACGGCTTTGTCATTGTCGGCGCTGCACAGAAAAAAAGCCGATCTAAATGAGGAAGGCTCATGTTGTGTGTTTGGATTGCGAGACAGGCTGAGAAGAGAGTGGTGTCCATGACGAGACGAGATCTGAGTAACAACATGCTGGAGGTGGAGCACACGTGTGGTGTGGAGCGCTGGCTGGTCATCAAGAAAGTACTCTGTCCTAAGATGGTGAGGGACACACACACACACACACAGTATTCACTTACTAATGCTGTTCCCCCCCCTATTTATAATGAGAGCATGCCTGTACTCCTTCTGAGAGACTTGGCCTATTTTCCAACTTTTCTTGACGGGGTTTTATTCAGGTTTTTGAAAATGTTCCAGTGGTCTGAGGCTGTGTATGTCTTGTACAGCTTGCACCTGATGGACATCTTATTTCCATCTCATTAAAATAGCAATATGGTTTTACTAACATGGGGAGCTGAATTCATTTCCTTTGTCTTGAGACCTTTTGTTTGAATGTTCGCAACCTGGTGATGTGTTTCTGGACATCTATGTCCAGATGATTCTCTCTGTAATCCTATTTCTGTACTCATTTTCACAAGGAAATTGGTTGGTTGGGAGGAACAATTTCTCCTTCATTATAACTGTGCAGTCTTGAGCACACTTCACTGATTGCTTTGCTCCCTAACTACACAGTGTTGTTTCAATCTGCCTTTTCATTGGAGGTGTGTGTGTGTGTGTGTGTGTGTGTGTGTGTGTGTGTGTGTGTGTAGATTAAGGTGGATGTGGAATCTACAGAGCTAGCTCTTGCCTTCCAGCTCAGTATTGGCTCTGAGGGTGACCTGAAGGTTCAGCCTCGGCAGCAGCCCATCTTCGCCTTCCTGCCCCTGCGAAGCTTCGGCTTCCGCTTCATCGTCCAAGGTCTGACTTCGCTCCCATATTCCTTGACTCAGATTATATCGACTGCTGTTTACTGTAGTGTTGAGACAGTGAAGTTGAAATAAGGCTACCAGTATTTGGTATTTTGGATCAACATTTGGAGAAATGGTGCCATTGTTCTCCCAAGTGGTACAGCAGATAAGTGTTCACCCTATAGTCTAGAGACCTGATGATGCCACAGCCGTCCATGGTCAAGTGTCCAAGACCGCAAAATTGGCCATGCTGTCTGGGTGGCAAAATTGACCTATCAGTCAGGGTGACACTAGCTTGTCTTGGGTATCTGTGAGCTCATGTATGCAGAAGAGGGCAGATAGTCTGTTACACTGCCCTGGGATACAGCACGAGCAGCAGTTCAAAAAGATGAAGAAGTATGTGATGGCCTTCACCCTCCCAGGTTGCTAGCTGCTGTATGATTAGGAGAGAGCAAGCTGATTGGTGGGAATGGGCGAAAAACAAAATTAGGGAGAAAATTGGTGGAGGGTGGGGAGAATGTTGATATTTTGCACACTTTCCTCTACTGGGCAAATTCATAGTCTGTTTTTGTGGCCTGAAAATGTGAGTACCAAAAACAAATACAATCTGAATAAGACTAAAGTGGTGTGGCACGTGTTAAATACAGTTGCATCCTAAAGAAAAATGGGTTTACTTACAGTGAATTGATTATTTTTATAAGTTTATTTCTCACCAATTGGATGGCAGTAATGGACCATTTGTATACAGACAGGAATGTAAATGAGAAAAAAAGTCAATGTGTTATATGAGAAACTATGTAAAGCTGTGCTTCTTGTCCTGGGTCTTTGCAGGAGATTTTGACATTCCTTCTTCTAGAGAGGATGTTGATAGAGACAGTTCCTGGAATCAATGGCTCCGGTCTGAAATCCCTCAACTCTTCCTGCAAGCCATGGATGTTTTCAGTGTAAGCACAAAGTAGCATAGAATGAGATTATGGACTGTAATATATACCATACCATACTCTCTCTGTATCTATATATATAAAAGAATGATAATGATCTTTATTGATCACATATACATATGCACAGTGAAATTATTTTCTTCGCTTTGCATAACCCAGCATGTTAGGAAGTTGGGGTCAGAGTGTAGGATCAGCCATGGTACAGCGCCCCTGGAGCAGAGAGGGTTAAGGGCCTTGCTCAAGGGCCCAACAGTGGTAGCTTGGCAGTGCTGGGGCTTGAACCCCTGACCTTCCAATCAGAAACCCAGAGATTTAACCACCAAGCCACCACAAATGCCAAAACAAATGTTAAGACTGAAATTTGTACTTGAATTTAAGATAAAGCAAGTTTTTGTCCCATCTGTTATTTGTTTGCTCATTTCCTTTTTAGAGATCATATGTGGAGGCTGGTGTTCATTTCCTGATGGATGAGTCAGATACCGTGCTCGCATACGAGAATAAGGGTGAGACGTTGCTGGAGGAAGACCTGCTCATGTCCTGCCTCAGTTCCCTGGACCGTGTCCAGCAACTGGAGATCATTTACCGTAAGTAATAGAGCATAAACAGCTCTTTTCAAAAGACCTAACGTTGACATAACTACTTAATAATTTACAATAGTATCCGTTCTAAAAGAACAACTCCTGTTTATATCTCAAATATTATTCCATGTAAATTTAAAATGTTTTAAATTGTTTTAAGTAAATTTAACAAATTTGATTACCCTCCATGAACTTTTGCAGAGCAAGCTTGGTTCAGAAAATGTTAATTCTGTTTTGTAAATGCTTAATATCTTCCACTTATCGGTATTACTTTGCTGGGAGTTGCTTTAGCCCTTGAGTTTGCTATTTTCATGTAAACAACAAAGTTTGGCTAACTATATGAGGTTAATCCATATTTATTTGAACCAGACTATACTGTTGGCACAGATGGATGCCAAATTGTACAAAGAGCAGAACTTTGGAGATAACAGAGGACTGGTGGAGAGTAATAGCAGGGAACTAGTGGTGATGCCAGGGGATGCCTTTGGATGTTTAATACTAAAATGTCTTGCCAAGCCTGGTTCTTCATCTTTACTGTGTTTTGACCGTTTTGAATTAAAAGGTGGGACAGCCACCCAAAAAGTAGTTTTGTAGTATCTTACATTTCATATATAGCACCTATCTCAAACCCAAGGTCACTTTACGTCAGCATGATAAACAGTGATTGTCTCTTAAAGTATTTTTCTCCAACAGTTATCACAGTTGCTCAGTTTTGAAGAACTCAGGCAAAATATCCAGCGCCCATAAGGCTAGTGTGTTGGTCTCTGTAATATCATTAGCCAAAAGATCTGGCTAGATGTTGAAGAAAACTTGCAGAACATCCCTTTGGCAAGTTCGGACAGCACAGTGCCACCGTGACAGCACATTATTTTTGGCTTTCTTACCAGCTCCACATGTGAAGAAATGTATTACTACCCACATTTAATTTGAGCAGTAAAATAATCACACATTAAGGTATAACATGTATAAGTACTGTGCTCATCAGGCCTCAAGGTAATGTTTAGTTCAAGAAAGGTCATGCACTTTGAATTACATTTCATGGAAGGCTATGGGAAGATGATTTTCTCCTACTCAGTAAAATAACATTTGATAGTATTGAATTTGGAACAAGGTTTAATAGTAAGCCAAGATGCCCTGTTGGTTAAAATATTCTGCTGATTTTTATTTTTTTGTCTTCAGAGTACAATAATATGAAAACAGAGTTACGCAAGTTCCTTCAGCAGTTTGCTGACCAGGGAAAGGTAAAGACAGTTATAGGCTTTTGGGCTTCTAACTGTTAAGTACACATTTGAAATTAAAACGAATGCAAAAAACAACAACTATATTTAATAATAAATTATTTTATGTCTTCTTTGTGGCTATAGGCCGTGACCCCTGAGGCTATCCACTTGTTTTTTGAAGAGCTTCAGTCAAGGAAAAGGAGGCGGGCCAATTCTGGGCAGTATTACTGCAGCTGAGATGATATGGATGGCCATCCTTGCGTTCCTTTGTTTCTAAGCATACTTGGAATAAATGTGAAAACTAACAAAAAAAAACGAAAAACAACTTATGGTGTTTTTCAATGACCATTGTTAATTTTAAGGAAGGTGCTAGTGTGTATTGCACACCCCACATTCTCTCATATGTGTGGAGTAGACATTAGTGGATGTCCACATGAAGACTCATGTACGAGGTGGTAAATAAGTTTGGACTGGCTATGATGGATGGAAGAGTTGGCTGGGGTCCAAAAGCTATAGATATTTGAATGGCAACAATCTGAATGTTCAAATAACCAGTGAATTATGATGCTTTCCTCAAACTGGATGATTAAATACAGCTTAGAAATGCATGTTGCTTCATGTCATCATTGCAGTTAAAGCTTACAGATGAATGAATCGGTCACTAACACAAAATGAAAATACAACAATACTATTGAAGCAAGTTTATTCTAAGGATGCTTTCTAGTTGCAAAGCTGGTCACTGTTATTTACCCTCTCTGAGGTAACAGTAGAAAAATATAACTGGTAAATTCATTACAAGAAATGCAATTATATTAAAAGTTTAAGTACAATCAACATAATCATAAGAAACAATCATATCAAACCACAACACAAATCAAAGTTAAAGGTACCTAAGAGTTTAAAAATACTATTTTTCAAAAAGATGTACATGTGGCAGTACAGACCATTTAGAAACTGGCAGATGGATAAATAGGCTCCTAAAGAGGCTTGCATAGGCCAAAATGACCAATTTAATAAAATACTTGGCCTCTGCACATGCAAGGCACACTCTCAGGTGTTAAATAGATGCAGTAATGAACCCAGAAGCCCTCTGATCTCATTATTAGGACAATTTGAAAAACATCAAAACATTTCTCTAACAAATGCACATGTATTGGGAAATGGATACAAATGTAAACTCTTGTTCTGCTACTACAGTTCACTGATGAGCAGCAAAACAGAACTTAGAGTACATTAGCAGTGTTCAAGTCCCCCCCCCCACAGTACACAAAATATTGACTTTTCACACTGTATCCAAATCATACATGTTTACTCTTTAAAACCTGTTTACCCTTTAAAACTCTTTAAAACCTTATGCAGCCAAATAAAGATTGTGGTAATTCCTAAACCCTAGAAAATGCTGTGTATAAAATGTGAATTATGGAGTGTCACTTTGGATCAAGCATTGAAAATATAGCTACAAAATCCTCTATTGCCACATTGCACACATGTATCATCAGTAATCAATATGCAGTTTAATGTGAAACGTTAAATGCTATCCTGTTGAATCATTTTCTATTTATATTTTATGTGAAAAATGTAAGCTTATTTGTGAGAAGACCTTTCATTAACTGCCAGGCCAATATA
>JAOUWY010000078.1:20634413-20649193 GCA_025728095.1 Prietella phreatophila | reverse complement strand
TGAGGTAGAGTCTAAAGAGCCCCCCCCTCCCCCCCAAATATATTAGAATAAAACTATTATGACAAAGTGGTTAAGCTTCTGTGCCTGTACTGAAAGTTATTAATTCAAATCCTGAAGCTAGCTACTATTGGCCCATTAACCCTCAACTGCTCATGTATTTGATTGGATTTTGCCTCATTTTCCAAAAAAATGTAAATATAATGGCTATTGTGTTTTTGTGTACTTTTGCACATCCGGTATCACCTTTCATTCAAAGTGAATCCCTAATGAGCTGTGTTAATTACACTGGTTTCACAGAGGCACATTATAGTTACAGATAAGGGGAAGAGTTTTGTTCGATCGATTGTAGCCAGGTCCGAGATCCATTGCCGGATCAGTGGGTTGCACTTTGCCGACCAGCCCTCGATGTCAGATCGATATACCTATTTCAAGACTCACAGGTACAAAGGAAGTATTTTTGCTGATTCTCTATTGTTTGTTTCTATTGTTTTCTTTACAAATTGTTACATATATATATTTTTGTATATTGAGTTGGACTTTTACAAGAAACAAGCGACAGTGGAGTGTACACAATCGTATCTACCGACTGCATGAAACAAGCATCTTAATTAGGGGGAAAAAAATTGTGTTGTAAATATGTGAGAATTGTTATAATGTAAGTTCATTTTGTTGTAGCACAATTTCTTGGTGACTGCTCCAGATTCAGAGCAATGTTACAATTTAGACAAATTAGGGCTAAAAAAAATAATAATAATAATGGTTAGTTTTCACTGTGTTGTATTGCTGTGCTGTCATGTTGTTGGTGGTGGTGTTGTTGTGTTTCTGTTTTCTCAAACCAAGGACTCCCTGAGAAAAATGTTCAGTCTTGTTACAATTGAGCGTTCCATGTACAGAAGTGACACAATTAGAGACTAAATTGAATCAGATTTGAGTTCATACCTCACTCAGAATTGAATTTGATTATTGGTGCACCCCTGAAGGTTGGCTGGATTTAATACTTTAGATTTTCAGTGTGTTTGTGTGGATTATTTTCTCCCCTGCATGAATTTATGACGTGCTGGAGTTGTAAAGAAAAAACAAAACGCGGTTTAACATTGTAGTATTACTTCGTAGACTTATAGGAGCAGGATAGATGAACTGTAGCAATCTGCACACACACACTAGTTTTTTTTTTCTCCCCAATGTTTTCTGTGAATACTGACAAATGGTATACACTGGCATTATGATGACCCTCATGTGCTCAGGCACACTGATGCCCAGCCACGTACCTTTTGTCATTTATTTTTCCCGATGGAAGAGAAATTGTACACAATCAGTGAGCGTTCAACTCTGTTACCTACAAAACCCTGAACGTCTGTCCACTTCTGTCTTTGCAATACTACTGTCTTCCTGTAAGGTCAGATTTATTAAAAGTAAATCGACATGTGCATCCTGTGTTTTATATTACTGTACTTTGTGAATGAGTGCTTGCTGTACTTCTTGCTCCTAGTTGTGTGTCTACAACAGCTGTATTCTGAAACCTACTTACAGCAGTAGCTCAGTGGTTAAGGTTCTGGCTGGAAGGTTGAGGTCAAATCCCTGAACTTCTGCCTGGCCTTTCAGCAAGGCTTCTAAACCCTCAACTGCTCAGAGCAGTTCATTCATGTTCTTCCTCACCTGAATAAATGCAAAAAGATTCACATACAACTGCTAGGTTAGACCTATAATCTAGACACACTGAGAAACAGACAGTAAAATGTCTTATTTCTCTCTCTCTCTCTCTTTTTTTTTTAAACAAAACATCCCAAATTTTACAACTTCAATGTTCCTGTGTGAAATAAATCACATCTCTGCACTAAACTGAATTGAAAAAAGCAGCGTAAGACAAAGTGCCAGAGCAGACATAAAGACAGGAGTGCAGCAGTGTTAGAGAAAATAAAAGAAGCCAATTTATTATTTAGTGCTGACCGAGTGTTCTACTAGTCAGTCCTGAATAAATAAATTTGGGAGTAAAAACATGACAAAGAATGAAAGGCTCAACCCTGAGAATAGGATCTTGAAAATACATGATGCAAGAAACCAATGAGAAAAGAAATCAGCACAACACAACATACGAGCACATTTTTTTTGTGGTAATTTTCAGCATGGTTGTGTGGTAATATAAAGCTCAACACCTTTTTTGTGTGTGTGTCAGACAGAACATACATTACAGCGACACTTGCAGAAACACAAACAGGACATAACTACGGAGTAATATGGCACAGAACATGGCTCGAGTCAGGTGGTCATGATCAACACTGCAGGATTTCTCTGTGGTCAAAGAGGTGCGGTTGATAAACACATTCCTTTACACGCACAAACAGTTTCAACATGAATCCCATCCCTTTGATTTCCACTAATGTAGCAAATCACACTGAATACAAGTCTGATCTCAAGAAAAAACACTTCTGTCTTGATTTGTCTTAGCAATTCAGCAATGTAAAGAAAGGAAGAAAAATTCAGCTCTGATGGTTACAATGTCGCTGGGAAGCAGATTTACAGTACATGACTGAGTACTGAACGGGCGCATCGCTACACATAACCTCTGAACTGGCAGTGTTCCATATGCATAAATAAAACGTACATGTTAATAACAGCAGCCATTTTGAGCAAAGGAAAGTAAGTGCTCCTTTAATTTGACGTTTTATTCAAATTACTTCAATATTATGGTAAAAATAAATGTCAAATTACATTAATGTGCACCCAGGTTTTCTGACATGTACCATTTTGTAGTGCACAGCTCACCAGTTTTTAGCTGATGACAGTTGCATAGTACCAAAATGACAAATAGCGTTATTGCTGGTACTATTTCATTGTCTTTATTTTGAGGAGTGCTGGGATCAGATCGTTTGGGGCTTGAAAAATTCATTACAATACTATTGCCTCAGTGAGAGATACAGGCTTTGACATAAGCATGATGCACTCCGAAGTGCAATTCCCTCATTTCAGACGTCTGGAAGAAACAACATTCACAAATGAATTCACAAATACACAGGAAAAGCTGTGAGAATGACTCACAAATGTAAAAATAATAAAATTAAGAATGTATATTATATGGTTGCCCACAGCTGATGTTTGTAACGTTGATGACTTGGATTTGCTGCAATAGATTAGACGTTTCACAAAGTCTATAAAATTCCACTGAGGAGCAAAGTACTTTTTTTTTCCTTTTCTTGTAAATTAACGTGTACACTTGCATGAAAATTTACAATTGAATTTAACCCAAACGTAATAAATAAATTCAAGATGTTTACACTACAAAGTCCATGAATTCATTACATCGTTAGTAGATTGGCTTTATGCTGTGGTTAGATTGAGCAGATACGGCATATGCTGTGAGCCCTATAAATGTGCAATTTATTCCAATGGTTTATGCTCTTTATTACTATTAGAGCAAATCCTCCCAGAGAGAAAGAGACAGAGAGAGAGAGTGAGAGAGAAAGAGAGCATGAGAGCGAGTCTAGTTCTAGATTACATCCCATTGTCTTTAAGAATACTTCACTGAGGATCTTTTCAGATACTAGGCTTCATCTGTAAACAGCCGCAAGCGTGCAAGTGCTGTATTGACGTGTCTGAAATCGGTCGGTGCGGCTGACTTTTGGAAGAGAAGTTAGTGACAGTGAAACGGCAGGAGAAAGCATTAAGGTATGTGGTGTCTGAGTCCCAGAGAGGCTTTTCCGTCAGTTGCCCTTGGTCTCTGAGCATGGCAGACTAGTGGCTGGACCCGCAGACAGGATTCCGGTTCTGCAGGAAGACACGAGTGTTAGATGTTATTAACATATTTAATCTTGGCACAATATATATTTCTTGACTCTCTATACTCAAAACAATAACCTTGTGTAAGTAACCATGCAGCATCTTCTTCCACGGTCACCTGCTGTTCTGTTTGTTCGATGATACACCCTTGATGGATTTGTTCTGTGGCGAAAGTTTAAAAAATAACAAAAGCTGAAAGGCCTATATACAAAGGATAAAACTGTGTTTCCATGACAACCATGGCAGACTGTTTAACAGTTTGACTTTGAGTCCAAGATAAACATGATTTATTAAAAATAAATCTTTATTGGAAATGCAAGCATGAGCTGCAAGAGATTTTACTTGACTTTGATCAGATGTCCAGTGTGATGCATAAATCGTTTTAAACATGCAGTTTGGAATTTTTCTAGACAGATAATTCATTCTTTCGTTTGTAGTAACTGCTTCATACTGGTCAGGGAGGATACGGGGCTTATCCTGGGAAGTACAAGACTGCCAGTCCACTATGCACACACTCTTTCACAGATTTATTCACACCTAGGGGCAATTCAGCATAGTCAATACACCTTATTTGCATGTTTGTGTTATTTAAGGTGGGAGGAAACCGGAGAACCCAGAGGAAACCCATGTGAACATGTGAGACTCCACACGGACAGTAAGCCCATCTCAGGATTAAACCAACAACACCTGCTGCGCCGCTGTGCCACCCTAGACCTGGTAATACTTACAGAATCTTAAAGATACATTACATATATGGTGATTCACAGCACTGCCATGCAAAGGATTTGGAAAGTTTCTATGCAGCCCATAGCTAAACCTCCAGCTGAAGGCAAGCTGTACAGCCTTGCCACTTTTCTTTAAAAGTGTCATGAAGGAGTTATAAAGCCGTTTCAACAGAGCAAGAGGAATCAGCGGAGGATGGAGAAGGCCTGCCAATAGTTTCATTTCAATTGTAATTCACACTGCAGGCAGCAGAGGGCTTTAAAAATGACAAACAGCACCATGAAACGGTCGATTCAAAGCACTAGAAAGGAAAATAAACTCTACCTTGTGCTTTCTGCATTTCATTGAGAGGTTTTCCTCGTATAAGACACAACCTGTGGAGAGAAAAGCGAACACTAATGAAATGGACTGGCTGGGTCAATTAACAAGTTCAGTACTGCCAATAAAATGTTGCTACACCAAAGCTAAAATGCCATGATGGAATCGATATGCGAGATGTGCAAGTGCTGTCTAAACTTGGTAGCAAACATTCTTTTGATTTATAAGACAGGTTCCATAAATCTTTACCAACCTTATTTTAATTATTCTGTTCGTGCTCAAACACATTCCCTCTACAGTTCGACACCATCCCACCACACAACCCCCGTTGCCCTCAAGCTTACACAAGTTTGCTCAGAAAACACAACCAAAAGTGCAGCTGTTAACAGACAACACAGCCGTCTCAGCGGGCGGTGCACTGCGGAGAGTTGCTCGGCATGTCTTTCAAGAAGACCTGTTAAATTGCACATGAAACAAAAAAAGAGGGGAACAGCTATCTGTAATCATCGGTCAAAAGCCACTCACCTGACTGCATTGCACATATGTAGTGATACTTGTTAGGGCAGCCTTTGAAAAAGCAGCCCAATGTGGCACCCATTTTATGGCAAGAGGAGCAAATCTGCAAAGATGTAAATAACAGCGCTTGAACATGAAAACATAAGCTGCACAAACAGAAAAATGAAAGGAGTCAATGAGAGTCATTACTGCATCTAACCAGTGTTGAATTTCCATATCCGTTAAGCGAATTTTCAAAAGGCCGGCAACAGAAACGGCACATCACTGATATACTGAGGACCTAATCAACAGTTAAATAAAGTCCCTGGCTCCAGTTGCACTAATTAATCACTGGGTGTTATAATGATAATGAGTCTTTAATGGTCACATATACAGTAGAGCACAGTGAAATAGTTTTCTTCGCATACCCCAGCCTGTGAGGAAGTTGGGGTCAGACATGATACAGCACCCATGGAGCAAAGAGGGTTAAGGGCCTTGCTCAAGGGCCCAACAGTGGCAGCTTGGCAGTTCTGTGGCTTGAACACTGGACCTTCCGATCATTAACCCAGAGCCTTAACCGCTAAGCCACCACTGCCCCATGGCTTTTCTTTGTCTTGTGTGCTTTTTTTTTGGGGTTGTGGAAAACGACTTGAATCGCACCAGATTGTTTTGCGCAGTATTTCACGCTGATATTTGCTGGTAGATGACGCACGTAAATCGAAGAGAGCTTTGGCTGAATGCGTTGTGTCTTAGGCCAAATCTGCGGTAATTTATAAAAAATTGGACTAAAGTTCAGCAGATATTCATTTATGAAAGGTGTGGTCAGTCATGTTTTTGTCACATTCCTGCAATAAAAACAGGGTCAGTAGAAAAACAATGTAGATCACAAACATCCAACCAATCAGAACAAAAAGAATAAAAAAACAAAACAAAACAAAAAACCTCCCCATCTTTCACTAGCGCTGTGTCTGAAATCACTCCCTCACAGTTCTCAATAGGACATTATATAGGGGGCAACAATAAAGGAAACACCAGACTGAATTTAGATAACACTTACTAGTGAGTGCACCGACAGTATCCATCCAGACAAATGAAAGGAAATTGGTATTCTGGTACTTAGTGCAGAAGTAATGTGCATCGCTTGTACACCGGATTTACAATGCACTGTGGGTAACAGTATAATGAACTATCCAGAGAATAAATTGTCCACTAAGAATTCAGACAACACTCATTCACCTTACAGCGAATAGGAAGCTCATTCAGACACAACACAGGATGTCCGAGCCTAAGCAATTGTTTTGGCGGTGTAGCTTTGGAGGGAATTGACATAGAAATGGGTGCAGCTTTTGATTCCAATCAAGCAGGAGCCACGCCTGATTACGCCTGTTTAAATCAGTTGACCTTGTTTAATCAGCTTTCAACAGATCCAGACGTGGCTGATGCTGGGTTGGAATGAAAAGCTGCACCCACGCCGGGCCATTCCGGATAAAATCTGACACCCTTGTCATAAATAAATGTGGCCAAGAACTGCCTACTTTAACAGAAATCAATTTGGACTGACATGCCAGACGACCAACCACAGAGGGTTTATTTTGTTACTCACCACTAAATGCTTCAGATGAAACCATTTATCATGTCTATGTATTGATACGGCAACTCTTCTACCTCAGCAATGATTTACCACTTTTTGTATTTCTGACTGACACACACACACACACACACACACACACTCCAGGGTTTCCGTCCAAACAGGTGGATGGAAACCCTGCTCACTTGGCGTGATATAAACGTACCGTCTCCTTTGCCATCTTAACGGTTTTCTCTAGCCCGTAAATCTTCCCTCTCACGAGAAAGACCCCAGCGGACCATATGCCACAGTCCTCGTGCAGCCAGTACTCGCTGGCTTCTAAGGGCACTGTTGGAGGGGCATACCAGTCTGTCACAGTGTCCATCCTGGATCTCTTTGATGCAGGGCTGCAGGAAAGCTCAACATCACTGCTCCATCTCTGATAGGCTCCTAGAGCAGCTGCCTGCAGCTTGTGACGTGGCTTTCGAGGCTGACTGCTCGATGAATCCGATTCGCTGGAGTCGTCCTCTCTCGGCTCCTGAGGATTAGTAGGCAGCCTCGCTTCGGGCCTGAAACCCTCAGGATAATACGGACCATGCAAATCACCCAGGTCCATAGTGTTAGCAGAGCCTCCACAAAGGCAGCACACGAGGCTGTCCCAGTGCGTGCCCTCCGTGGAGACACGGCCGTACTGCAAACACGGTGTAGTGGGCATTTTCCCTGACGCGACCGGGGTAGGCTGCTTCCCTCGGCTCAGCCTGACACTCTCATCAGGGTAGTTGATTACCGTACAGGTAGGATATGCTTTCAGGTCTACGTGTACAAAAGGTGAGAAAGTCTCGTCTCTCTTTTCCCTTTTCTCGTCTTTATAGCTGACGTATCTGAGCTTTATTTCCGGCTCCTTGGGGGAGAACATGGAAGATTGCCCCACTTTAGGCGTTCTCCTTTTCTTTTTAGGGGTAGGAGCTCGTTTAGTGCTTGCTGAATGTTTGCTGCTCGTAGTTAAAGTCTGTTGCTTTAAAGGGCTTTTTCTCTGTTTGGATGTAGGCAGGGCAGTCCTTTTTCTCACCCTTACTGGGGGACTGTTTGAAAGTTTTGGTCGTTTCTTTGAGGTCTTGACGTACGTGATGGGTTTCTGTGACATCCCTGGGGATGGGACAGCTTGTGAATGTTTTGAAACAGTTTCAGAACATGAGGTAGATAATTTGCTTGGATCGGCGGTGTCTGTTTCTTCGGTCCTGTCCTGTAATCGAGCGGTCATTTTATTAGTTTCAGTCCCAACCTTCAGAGGACGTTCCAGCTCGAAAACGTTGTTGTCGCTGTTGTCAAATGACACATCTTGGCTAGATGCCAGATGAGTGGTCTCATCCGGTCGGGCATCAGAACGGCGACATTTTTTTGCTGAAGAGACGTGACTGGATTTGTACCTGGAAGGGAAGATATTCTGAACAATGGCCTCTAACCTCATCCCTCTTCTAGTTCTTGGGGGAAGTTCTTTTCTTACTAGTGTTTCCTTTTTGGCAAACAAACATCTAGGCAAATTAGTTTTCTTCTGTGCCACATTAAGAACATGCGTCTCCTCTTTCTGTACCTCGGATAACGCCCTGCTCTGTTTGGACTGTTCTGTCCCGGACGTGTCGATGTTATTTGCTGTTAGTTCACTGCTAATGGTGGTACCTAATGCATCGGTGGCAGACGATGAATCTCTCTCCTCTGCACTCATGAGAGGATCAGATTCCACGTTACTTAATTCATCTTGCCGAGTGTTAGCTTCTTCAGCAAGAGAGTTCTCTTCACTTTGGCATCCTGCAGTCTGGGGCAGAATGGAAACATCCTTTACTCCAATCAGTGAGGCGAAGGAGGGTGCCACAGAATCTTCCAGTGCATTTAGAAACTCCTGATTTAGTGACACAGCGAGACCTGCAGGCTCCTGATCATTCGGTAAAAGAACTGGTTCGTCGGTTCTGGAGATCAGGAAGAGTACTTCCGGGTTGCCGTTCTTGTGCTGATCCACTATGCTCTCAAAGTGGCCAGCTGGAACGCTCCCCTCAACGGGTCCCGCGTTCCACAAGCTGCCGACGGTGCCGTTCTGAATTTCGTCCAAGTTGAGAGGAATCTTGCAGTCCGTTGGGTTGTTCTGCTGTAAAGATCGGAGCGTCTCCAGAGCGAGGCTCTCGACATCTTGGATGCCACCGATGTTGTGTGCCTGTTGAAGATAACACAGACTTGCGACGTTCTCCACGACTGGTGTGACGAAATCAAACGGACTGGCGCAGGCGGCTAAGCCGACAGGAACAGACACCTGCTGCAGGCAGTGTTGGTCCATTTCCACACAGAGCGGTGCTCCACCTGCATCCGTGACCAGCTGGTTCGCATCATATGCAGCGGGGTGTAGAGAAAACGCCTTGCTTATCGGAACACTGTAAATCTGCGAATGCTGCGAGAGTGAGTCGTGGCCCGAAAACACATGGGACCTGGTCACATACGAGAGCGTAACTGTCGTGTTGGAAAGAGCGTTGTCTGGTTGGATCTGCTCGCTGGGCTGCAGCAAAGGATCGCTCTCGTCTTCTGGAAGCATTGACCCATTGCTGGTCCCCGAACGCAGGTACCAGCCTGGTGGCTGGACGACATGCAAGGCCTCTATCGAGTTGGTTTTTAACAGACATTCCTCTGTGTTCTTCGTCAGGTCAAAAACGCGAGGAAGGTTGCAGTCGGGGGAGACTTCCTGAGGCTGTAAACCATCCGAGTTCTCAGAAGGCTGTTCCATATCAGCTGCAATGCAAAAAACAGAAGACAGGGAACAACAACAACAAAAAAACTTTTAACGAAATGCATCAGTTACGACACAAAAGCAAAATCGGCCCCGTAGGTGTGAACGCGTGTGAACGCGTGCGCACGGTGTTCTATGACAGACCAGCATCCCATTCGAGGTGTATTCCCGCCTCCCGCCCAGCTTTCCCGGGATAAGTTCTGCATCCACCACCATCCTGACCAGGATAAAGTGCTTACCTATGAACGAACAAATAACATTAAATGGGAAATAAAGGAACCCTGTAGTAGCCCGCATCAAATGTGTCGCACTCAGGACTGGGAAGTCTGATCTCAAACAGACTATCGGACTTCTGAAATGGAAAAAAGGGTGCATGAACACGCGCTCTAACGAGCTCTCTCTGAGGAAACCGCAGCTGCAACATCTGGTTCCCCAACAGGCACATCTGGACGCATGTTGTTTTACCCAAGGCTTTCCTATTTAACAAGCTGCTTCCAAGAGAGGTTAAGCAGAATGTCTAAAGTGTCCTCACCATGTACATTAGAGTTTCCCTTTGCTCCTTTTTTTTAAGGAATGTATCTGTCAAACTCTTGAGATCAGGCTAATGCTTTTGAAGCTAGCTAGCTCGGAGGGTTTCCTTCACGTAGCTTAACGCGGTTAGCCATGTTAGCGCACGACACTCATCCTCACAGCTAACTGAACTCTAACCACTGACAGCTTCCTGACCTAGCAAGCTAAGCTAAGCTAATTCAGTCAGTCATGCTAGCTTTCCAGGATGCTAAAACGATACGCCTTTCTAAACCACAGGAACCTCTCACCGAGCTAACTCGCCCAGACACCGCGCATTATTCAGGGTCAGCTGCATGGAGCGACGGACAGTGTACACACTGGGTATCGTCCCGGTGCTAGCGGATGCTCGTTAACTGCAACAAAGAAGCGCGCGGCTGGATTAAAACTCACCCGCGGAGAGACGCCGGGTTAACACGCGGAATTCTGACACACTCTACACGCCATTCCGACAGCCATTAACAGACTACTCGGGCTGTAAAAGCGTGTCTAATAGTGTGCGGAGTTCGGGCGATACAATTGCTTAGTGCTGTGTCCATAGTGAAGCTAAGCTAGCTTTGTGAGCGCTGAGCATTGTGGGATATGTAGGAAGAGTCCACACTATAGTCTGGATTCTACACCGGTTCTAGGCGATGGACATTTCTTTTCGTTCTCGTTCTGTATCCGTGCTTTATTTATTTTTTATCGAATTCACACGAGAGAAATGTTTGTTTTTCCGGATTTCAGTAGCGTTAAATGCGCTACAAGGTTCAAGTCAGGGCTGGGAAATGTTTTCAGGGGAACATTGTCGACTGTGCGAGAAAGTCGCTGGATGATGTCACGAAGTCACTTGCATATGAATTTAAGTAGGTAGTTAGGATAGTTTGCATGATGAAAAACGCGTTACTTGAAGGATTTTATATATAAAAGTTATTTTTAATTTCAATTACGACAGCGTTTTTAGCGACAGACTTCATCGTAATATCGTGCGATTTTAATGAAAAAAAATAGTCCAAATATTTCGAGAATCAAGCGATTGTCCAGGGGGAACATTCCTAATATTACAAGGGGAGAAAGAAGCAATAATTTGAGAATAAACGCATAATATTTCACAGAGAAAAGTTGTCATATGAGGAGGAAAGAAGAAGAAAAAAAAAATCACAGTATTTCAAGAATAACGTAATATTTACAGGGGGGAAAAGTCATAACACGGATAGAATGGTGCAGATCAAAGCGATGAAAATCTTCTGGCACATCAGCAGCAGATAATGAATATTAAACTCTTTGAAACGACTGCAAGAACACGCGTTCATTTAGATTAGAACGAATGAACAGACTCGAAGAGCACAAAGGAGAAACTGCAGGCAGTGGGCACCTTCAAGGCTATCGATAGTTACATCTCATCACAACTGTTCAAAATTCTAAATAGCGCTGCTCCCCCCCCTTGTAAAATGTTAAGATTTTCTTCTTGAAATATTGCGACTTTACTCTCAAAACAGTGTATTATCGTGTTCAAAAGGTGGTCCTAAAACGTCCCCAAAATAAGAGAGAGATCATTTGGTCATGGCATAACAAACCATTTCCATATTTACAAAACACCAGTTCTATTAAAAACACAAACAAAAAGAAGCAGCTGTAGAGGGTAGTTGGGAAACAGACATAGGAAATGTTTATGGAATAGCTCAATTTTATTACCTGGAACTATAGTGAAAAAGAAAGTTTAAGAAAGAACCAGTTATCAGACGTTACAGTAGAGCAAACCTAGGCTCTTTAAAAAAAAATAAACTATGAAAGTCACTAAAGGTGTCGGAAAATCTAGTGATAGAGTATCTAAGTTGGCAAAAATGATTTAATCATATGTAGAGTGTGTGGTCAACTATGACACAAAGACAAAATACAGGGTGCAAAAATATTTATTGCTAATAAACCTGCTGTCAGTCGGTGTACATTTGTGGTATATTTACAAAAGCAATGTATAGAGGAATGGAAATGTGAGCCAAAAAAAACAACAACAACAATGACGACATTTAAATAAATACAAGAGACTGTGACTGAACATCACTACAGACATTATCAGCTTGAAGGGCAAGACAGGAAAAAAAACAAAAAACTCCCAATCAGTGGATTGACCATAATGATTACATAAAGAAACCCCCTATATAAATCTGTTTATATATTTTACACTAGGAAAAAAGCCATCCAGAAACAAACACCATGCCTTTAACTGGTCAACATTCAGTAATCTCCATGTACAAACCAACACTTCCGGGTATCAAGTAGTGTTTATTTATTTATTTATTTTTCCACTTTGCCAGCCATCTGATCGCGTCAGAATTGACAGGAAGCTGGAGGGAATGTGCATAAACACATCTAGCGTAATAAGCACGTCTGCAGGTATGATTGTTTCTACTCTTTATTAAGTAAGTGTAACTCGAGTCATTACATATTTATCCATCCTTTGGCTATTCACACATACTAGAGTTAAAACAGTAGCTGACACGGTCATGTTTAGTGTATGAATGATAGATGCTTCATTAAAAACCAACTATTTACATTAAGACATGATTTTTAAAAAAAAAACAGTCACAGTAACTGAAGTGCACAAAATGCAGACTAGAGACATAAAATTCAAACTTCATACCATGTTTATAATATGCTGTGTGCCGTGACCAGTGTGTTTCTAAGTGATTAATTACTGGGATAAAATATGGTGGACCTCTATAACATGCAGCAAAGCCAGGCTGAGGCGTCAAGTTTCAGAACTCCTTCGTGTCCTTGTTGTCAAACAAGTGGAGTCGTTGCTCAGCTGTCAAGCCTTCCTTAAGACTCTGAGAAGAGAACAGAGACAGGACAATGAAAGGGCATTTCCATGGAGAATACTGCAACGTGAAGACTAAAGTGATCTCGGTGGACATGCTGAAATCTTAGTGACATGCTTCTTTGATGCGTGAACTGTAAACGTCTCGGTTAAACGCTGCTTCCGGACATATGAACTCTTTTATACCACAGCGCTGTTGAATTCTCAAACCTAACCGGTGAGAAGGTTCGGGAATTTAGTTTGATTCATTTAATAGCAGCGTTGACAATAGTGCAAGCTGGAATTCAAATAACAGGTTTATATTAAATGCACCTGTTTGACTACGTTAACGTTTCTAAAGTAACAACTCGTGCACAATCAGACACAATCAAATATTATGAAGGAAGAAGTGTTATTTACCAAAAAAATCAATCAATCAATCAATCATTGATATGGGTATATATAGTCTGTAAAAGGAGTCTCCAGTATATGTGCTTGTTAGCGGTTCACAAGTTTTCAAGATGGAAAGCACTTTCAGGTTCCTCTTGTAACATGGCAAGGTGCATTTTTTTTGGTTGATTATTAATTTAAAGAGAGAGAGAGGGAAAATGAGAAGCTGATGCCTGTTTATAGCTGTTATAATGCAAGTGGTAACAGGAACTAATTTGTTTTCATGAATGTTCCACAGCATTAAACATAACTGTAAATGGATGAGTTTGACCTTTATTAGATTAAAAAGATAATTGTTCATTTGTAATTACCTTAAAACAGACCACTCAACAATTAGAATGTAAATGGCGTCAAACCAAATTGGTAGTATTTCAAACAGCATGGACGGAGAGCCTACTGAACTACAGAAAATCTCTTAGCGATGCTAGAAAAGTCTCTCTTCTCCACCTTAGTAGGAGATAAACAATTCTAGATTTCTATTCAATACAGTAGCAAAATTAACCAGGAATAAAACCACTACAGAAAGAAGCACTCAATCATGACATAGCAGTGAAGATTTCATGAAATTTTTCATTGGTAAGATTGAAGATATTAGATGTGAAATTCAGGCAATTAAATTAAAACCAGACAGTATTATAATGAACACTATAGACGATAATATAGCAATATCAGATCAATCTTTAGAATGTTTTCCTCTTCTTAGAGAGACTGAACTAGCTACATTAATCTCTTCAGCAAATTCATCAACTTGCATACTCGGTCATGTACCTACATGTTTCTTTAAACAGATCTGTCCAGGAGTAATTGAACCACTTTTAAATATAATCAGTTCTTCCCTTAGCATGTACTATGTACCTAAATCAATTAAACGAGCAGTTATTAAACCCCTGATTAAAAAAAAACATAACCTTGACCCCTCTCAACTGTCCAGCTATAGACCTACATCAGATTAGAAAAGGTTGTAGCACAGCAGTTATGCTCTTACTTGCACAGGACTAACATTCATGAAATGTATCAGTGAGGATTTAGACCTCATCATAGCACAGAGACAGTGTTAGTTAAAGTAGTAAATGACCTACTACTGACCTCTGATCAGGGTTGTGTCTCACTGCTTCTGTTAGTCGACCTTAGTGCACATAGATCACACTATTCTCCATGATAGATTATAAAATGTTGTTGGCATTAAGGGAACAGTCCTCTCCTGGCTCAGGTCTTATCTGACCTATCGTTATCAGTTCGTAGATGTAAATGGTGATTTCTCCATGCGTACTGAGGTTACTTTTGGTGTTCCACAGGGTTCTGTTTTAGGTCCACTGCTTTTTACTTTGTATATGCTTCCC
>JAOUWY010000078.1:20601234-20611877 GCA_025728095.1 Prietella phreatophila | reverse complement strand
CCCACCCCACCCCACACACAGAAACTGCTTGGTGTTGACTTTGGAATACTAAAAAAAAGAAGAAAAAAAGTTTTGCCTCCTGACTTTGAAGAGAGGAATTTGGTTTTCATAGCAGAGGGTGGAAATATTAAATTGCTCATTTTGAATTTTACCCTTATTTGGGGAATGCACAGCATTGAAGGTCCTCCTTAAAAGGAAGCAAAAGAACCAGTCAGTGAGGTATTTATGTCACATGACTGCTTTCAGCCTCATTGGCTGCTGGGTATAAAGTGGCACAGTTTCCATAAACCCAAATTAGCCCAAACCCAAATGGAAGCCATCTCTTTCCACGGGACAGGTTCAGTGCGTTCAAGCTCTCCTGCCACTGTGAATAGTTTTCATGAGAAGGAAAACGGGAGGCCTCCTCGACTGCACAGAGGCACGTCAGCATCTTTGTTTGAAATGCTTCGGCTTTGGGGCTTTTGACTTCTGATCTGTGAGAGAGGAGAATCCCAGCAACATGATCCCTGTTCCAGAGCACCAGAGCTGTTCATCGCAAATGTGTTTATATCCAACATAAAGAATAGAGAGAAAAAAAACAACTGAAATTGTGGAATTACATGCTTTCTAATCATTCCATGTCAAAACCTACACAACTAGCCTTAACGCACAGAGCCATTATGTCTTCCTGATGAGGACTGGATGAGTTTAATCCAGAGACTGGTTTACAAAGTACATCTGCTGTGCACCTACAATTACAGATCATTTTATTAGGCACACCTACCACACAGGTGCACTCTGTAGGTACATGTCTACAACCTATTTTTATTTTTTTGAGCTGCACACTGTCAATGGCAATATTTTTGTGTGTGTTACTAAACACAGCGGTGTTCTATGCAATTATACGCAATATAGCATGTAGTTGTGCGCCAAAGTCTTGGATTTTGCACTGTGATAGACAAAACGATTGCCCAAGCAGACCACACACTATGCAAAGGGCAGCACATCTCTATTTTACCATTCTTCCTCGTTATTTAATCAAAATCATATGAGCATGACAATGAAATGCTGCTTAAAAGAACCGCATTTTGACTTGCAGCAGTGTTGAGTCCCAGCCTCAAAGTCAAGTCTTATAGTGTCCAGCAAACTTTTCTGATGTTTCTAGAATGTAAATAAACTGTATGTGATGAAACATTCTTAAGAAGCTACTGTTGTCAACTATAAACATTAGTTCCCTGATTTGGGAAAATGTTTAGTGAATATTTAGCTAGCTTATTCAGTCACATTAGATAAAGCTTGCCAGAAAGTTCCACAGGGCATCTGGTTGAGAACCAATATGAACCTGAGTGATAAAGCTGCAGTTGAGGAACTGTAAAAGTTCAGGAGTTGTTATTTGTTACATGCTGCTCTGTTTTCCCAGTGTTTCGGGTGGCAAAATTTAATTAGAAGAAAAAAAAAAGAAAAAAAAAAAAACAAAAAAAAAAACAACCTACTTCTGGTATAGGCCACACCTACTTCTGGCTCAAATCTGATTATAGCTACTGGTCATTGGAGCACTAAACAGATACAGTTAGTGCCATGACAAACATGCACCTTCAAATATCCTTTTCAGAAGGTCCAGAAGTTAGTCTGTAGGAGCAGTTGATGGAGCTGCAGAGGGGAAAGTTTATGTTTTCCTGGCTCACCTCCTCTCTGGGCTGAGAAAAGTCTCTCTGTCCAGTCTCTCTCTGCGTTTCTCAGGCTTGGTGCGTCCTCGTAGCGGTACGTGGCTATCTGTGCTGGCATCCGAGTCCAGTGAGCTGATGGAGCCGCTGATGTGCGAGCCGTTAGACAACAGACTGCTGCCTGAAGGGAAGGGTTCACTGTGTGCAGGCGATGGACACCGTGGAACACCCCCGAGCAAGCCTGCCGTCGGGGAAACCAGGTCCTGTAGGGGCTGAGACATACAAGGGGGAAAAGAGAATGTACCACGGTCCACCTCATCGCCGTTAACGGAGCCCAGGTCCGAACTACGGCTCATGGATGCCTCCTCTGCTTAGGAGACAAAAACAGAAGGGACATGGACTTTACATTAATGGATATTTTTATAATCACTGTAGTTTGGCAGCATAACAGACAGGATGAAGATTGGGGTCATAATGTTTTTCCCTCCACTCACACTGTGACAAATAAATCTTACTCACAAGTAGTCCCACTCATATTTCAACAAACACCTTGATTTTTAACATCACTGATGTATTTTGCCTTATTTTAGGTTGGGATGTCTTTCCATACTATAAAACCAGAGTGTACAGACGATCATGTGCTTTTGAGCGTCTATTTGTTCTGCCTGATTGACACACTGTATGAACAAACAGTCTCACGTATATAGATCAGGCTGTGTGGCGAAATGTCCGGGAACAGGGATGTTCATGCTTCTATCTCCTGATATAGGCAGAGCCTTCCTTCCTGCATTCCTCTCCCAACATGTTTAGTAGCTGCAGTTTTTGTTGTTGCATATCAGTGTTTTATGGATTACGGTTACCAGGCAATAATAGAAACCAAGCCTCCTAAAGCCAACTGCTTAAGAAGCAGGGAAAAAAAACACATACTGTACACAATGATCACCATTATGGATCTCTGTTAGAGATAAATAAGACTTTTTTAGTCAAATGTACTGGCTTGTGGCGTATAACTCTGGTACCTGTGCCCATTTTGGCGGTCAGGCGCTAACTTGACGTTTCTTATAACTGCTCGGCCGTACTTAGAACGTTAGAATAACCCCCGTACCTGCAGGGGTCAGCAATGAGCCCTGGGGTGACATGTCTGGTGAGGACCACGCCTGCGACACTTCTGATTCTCTGCTCTGCAGCTCCTCCTGCCATATGATGGAACTGGAGTCTGGAACCTTCTCCGCCTCAGGGATGCCAGAGCCCGTCACAGCTACCTTGGCTGGGCCAGGCTCCTGAGAGAAAGACAATCATCCTTAGCACTCCGGTGACCCTCTCTGCTTTTACCAACAATGTTCAAATTCAGAAAAATCACAAATAATAGACCTCCAACATCATGCTTAGCATCAGGCGCTCGGCTCACGCAGAACTCACCTGAGACGTCGTGGGCTCCACCTTGCGCTTCTTCTTTTGATTTTGCTTGTTGGTCTTTGGATAAACAACTAGCTGCTCGCTCCACCTGGTAAGAACAAACGTTCACCTTCAGAGAACCCTGCAAGTTCTACACTCCTGCACTGCTATAACGGTTAGTAAAAATAAATCCCACAGGACATGGCATGTGTGCAACATACCCGTTGATAATTTCCTTGCTATCCCCCCGGATGTAGTACTCCTGTTCAGGTGTGACGATGCATAGTGCGTTCTTCTGGCCGGTCTTAGGTTCGGCATCTATCACATCTGTGCACAGGTTCATGTTGACAGTGCCTTGCGGTAGTGTGCTTGGCTGTGAGGGGAAGCAGATGGAAAATGTGATTTTTCCAGCCTAGTTCACAAAGGAAGCACATGTCAGTGTTTTTGGCAACCAAATATTTATTAAGGCGGAAAAAAAAAGAAAAGAAACAGAAACTGTCAACATAATCAGATTTCACGGCTGTAAAGAATTAGTTCTATATAATCCTGCATCTTTCCATGTGGTGTCAAGTTTTTATTGCATGCAACTCCATCCTTCAACACCAATACTCCCGAATACTAAGACGACCATAAAAACAGGGAAATAAATAAGCATTGTGGGTTGTTAAACAGACGCAGCCTCAAAATCTTACTATTCGTTATAATTAATATAAAACACAAGATTATGTTATGTACAATTCCAAGACACATCAGTTATGATTGTGGTTTTATATACACAATATGTACATTTGTCAGCAAAACAGCAGTGCTGGAAAAAAAATTTTAAAAACCCTACCAACTATATATATTTTTTTATTCGACAAAAATACATTCTGTACAAACTGTTAACATTTTACAATTTTTAAAAGATTCAGAACAAAAATGTTCATTTATAAAAATGCTGATACCTGCAATATTTCAGTAGCGAGATTATGAAATTTGACCACGTCAGCGGTTGGACTTCGGTCTGTCTTCTCACTGTTTTGTGACTTTGTGCGTTTACTTTTCCAAAACTACAAAGCAACCTTGGGTATTGAGAAAGGCACTATATAAATAGGTTTATTTTTACTTCTTCTATATTATAGTCATGTTGCCTAGCTAGAAGGTCAACTAAGGAACCCATTTTGGAGCCCAGGGCCAGGCAAGGGAATACAGGAAGCAGCAATGCACAGCCCCAATCTCTGTCTCTGTGTAAACTAAAGTGTAAATCTTCCTAACAGGGAGGACAAATCCCAAGAAGGCGACTCATCGGAGAACACATTTAATCTCGTCACTACAAATAGCACGACTTGTGACCCACATGGCCGTGCTGGATGTTTAGCTGCTAAGAGGCTCAGATTCATGGTGGCACATCTCAGTATTTCTGCCTGAGCGGTTATCATCCATTTTGCGGACCCTCGATGTAAACCAGGTGCTGTCTGTTCCTGGCTCCTTTTATGGCCATTTTAAGTGGATCTTGCTTTATTAAAAATCCACCAGCAAGTGTCGGCGACTGCCAAATATGGCAATTACAGCGGGTCACAGCTACAAAACTGCAGAACTGTTTCTGTCTCACCAGACAGACTGCTTCTGAGGGGAGAAAAAAAAGAGAGAGAGAGAAAGAAAAAAAAACCCTGTGTAATGAGACACCAGCAGCTCACAAGAGCCAGAAGTGCATAGTGAATAATAGCACATCTCTCGGCACAAAGCTCTAAGAGAACCGAACGGCCAAGTTGACACGGACTGTAATATCAACTATCCCAAGTGACACTGAGCACCATCATGAAGGAGGAACTCATAGCCAGCTGGTATGGTCATGTTTATACGACACTGTTGTCTGATCTTCGCACTCAATGGGGGGTGGAAAACTTTAAGCGTTTTTTTAGCTAAGAGATCACCAACAAATCACAGCGTTTGCTCAAGTTAAAAAAAACAACAACAAAAAAAAACTAAACGCAGGGTCTGGTGTGTAGCTATACTGTCAGGGTAACAAAAGGTCGGATTTTGGTAACGACACAAGAGACCACGGCTCTTGCCAAGTCTTGCCATTCATACGCTTTATATTAGCGCTTCAAAACAAGGGATCAAATAACATGCACTTCTATTGTCTCAGCCTTGGTTAACTAGCTGATTATTTTCAGAAGTGATTTATTTTTAAATGAAAACATTCACACCGACATAAAAATCTATCTGCTTTGAGACAATCTGCTAACTGACTAAATGGGACTGCCACGGACATGAAAAAAAGAAATAAAAATTGACAAATCAAGACTATGCAAACTAATGAAAACTGTAGAGATTGTGTTGCAGGGGAAAAGATTAACCGCACGGCCTGGGGGAGGCACATTAGACAGCATGAACGTGCATGAAGCATTAGATGGCTTGACTCGCAATGCATTGAATCAAATTGCAGGGTTGAACGGTGAGAGAAAATGACTGCGGTAGTGTCAGGACAAATCCCCCTTCCGAACACCTTCGACCTTTCAGGCTATTTACATATTAAAAAAAACAAAAACAAACCAAAAACACACCACCACAGAAGCCTTTAATTTGACACATGGCACTCGGTCTTCTCCGCTCCAGCGCTCGCTAGAGCAAAAGAAAAGTTCTGCGTGACTGTTGCATCTCAAGGGAGTTTAAGAGTAGATGAGCGATGACCCTCTGCCCCTCTACCCGTCTGTCTTCTACAGATGATTTGATTTAAGCTTCCTAAACACAGGCTCTGGTTACAGAAATAGGTATTGCGGTTGGGCCTTTGGTGGAATGAGGATCTCTGAGCATTTTTTGCATTTCCATGTGGTTTCAGGGGGCTAATGTTCTCAAGAGTATGGCAACGTCATGATGGCCCTCTTCGCACGAGTTTCACCAAATAAGGGCATATTGGGGGACCGCTTTTCTTAGTGCAGGCTTCACAGTCAGAGCATCTCTCTCTCTCTCTCTTGATCTCTCTCGAACAGCCACAACAGTTCACTTCAAGAGTCAAGCCCTTAAACGGATGTATTGTTTATAGCTTGCGATGCTGACAGGTTAGAGAAACAAGTAAAGGATAAGTGGGGTTTAGCAAAAATAAACATCCCAAACCTTTGGAGCCATATTCAGACACTGCTTCGGTTAATATTTTGTTAAGTACGTGGAAACTGAAGTACTGAAGTTGAAGGGGAAAACCAGAAAGTGTGAATCATTCTACAGTTCTAACAACTATCACAAAAAAGGATACAGATTGTGTGTCTGGACTATCAAATGGGTTTTTTTTATTCATGGCCAAAGGTTTGTGGACACCAGACCATCACACTCGTGTGTGCATGTTGAATATCCCATTCCAGATTTAGTCCCCATTTGCAGTTATAATAACCTCCACTCTTCTGGGATGGCTTTCAACTAGATTTTGGAGTGTCACTGTGGGGATTTACGCATTCAGCCACATGAGCATTAGTGAGGTCAGGCGACCTGGTGAGCAGTCGGCATTCAGTTTCATGCCAAAGGTGTTCAGTGGGGTTGATGTCAGGGCTCTTGAGTCACTTGAGTTCTTCCAGTCCAAACATGGCAAGCCATGTCTTCATGGAGGTCACTTTATGCACAGGAGCATTGTCATACTGGAACAGGTTTGGACTCCATTGTTCCAGTGAAGTTAAACTGAAATGCTACAGAATACAAAGACATCAGGTATCATGGTGTGCTTTGGGGAAAAAGTGTTATGGTCAGACGTCCACATACTTTTGGCCATAGTATAGCTTTAACAGCCAGAAAGGGGGGTATACAGCTTACTGACTTTCGCAAAACAAAAGTTTTTTATTTGGCATGTATTATATTTAAATAAAATGAGCTTGGATGGATACTGGTCGGATACTGTAACTATAGACACGTTAGTCGTTCTGAATCTCACAGCCTTCTGAACTAAACACCTCTACTTTTACTAAGTGGATTAATTTGCATGCATGAATGACAAAAATGTTTTTTTTTAGAATCAGGAAGACGGTATGTGGAAATTGACAAAACCAAGCAGAATAAAGTTTGGTACAATGCTGTCACACACAACTCTCTTGCTAGCACAAAACTGAATCACCTTGTGGTTCAACAGATGCTAGTCATCGGTACAGTATTACATCACATTATACATTAGCTGGTCAATTGGATAATCAATTTTAGCCAAATGGGTAACCAAAACTGGGCAGCACATTAGAGCATAGTGGGCCAAGTAATCAATTTATGCTTCCCCCCTCCACCCACCGTTGGCATTTAATTTTTGGAGCCTTCCGAGATCAGCATAATTTCTCCACATCATTTTAATTTTAGTCCAGCCTCATCCTCCCGACTCGCACATCCCTGACCTAATTCTCTGGCTTTTCCTGAGGGGTCTCATCTCGGCACAGATGAAAAGTGAGCGCAGACAATAGGACTGACGGAATCGTCAAACCGCTACAATCGAAGGAAAAGCTATACTACTCTTAACTGATGTCAGACATCCAAGTCCAGGTGCATGAGGTTTCTTCTTCTGGACACGAGTCATTTCACTGTGAGCTCTCTACAGTTTCTTCTGAAATGACGGCATGACGTGAGCCGAGAATGTCTCTCTCTCTCTCTCTCTCTCTCTCTCTCCTCACCAACTAATACACTGCAAATATTAAAGTAGATCGGCTATACGTGGCGCTTCGGCCACTGACGAGGACTCAAACTCAAGGATATTACAGGGTTTCCAATGCTGCAGTGCCGAGTGTGTGGGCCTCACAGATTATATCCAAACGCTGTAATCTTTGGCCTGATCAGGCAGCCAATTTTCACTCATGACACACTGCAGTGAATTAACGCGCCGCAGGCCACGTCACATCCGCCTCCATCACTCATATGCTTTAACGAATAAGAGACGTCACATGACTGTTTGCTTTTATCCTGTGTATGACCTCAGCATTTTCAAAAAGTGGCGACTGCTTTATTCGTGGAAAGCAAGTCACCATGCCATGCGTGTGTTGCCAGCATATGAGAACATTTTCACGAATAATAAGGGTGTACTGAGTGCTTACAGATTCGTCCAGAGCGAAGCGCAAGCAGCCGTGTTCATAGAGGACGAAGAAGCGCCGCTGCCATTTCTGCAGAAACAAATGGATTAGTTATAAACGCAGCACTGTAGAAGCTTTCTAAATGAACACTCACTTATCTTAAAAGACAAGCAAGCATCGCAGAGCATACAAGGGACAGGAAAGAGATCACATCTAGGACGAACCTCATATACAAACAACTTACCCGAGACCTCTGCATCGGATTGTCAAAATCCGTTCCCTCTGGAGCCAAGCACAGCCAGCCTCCATAGATCGGTTTAGCCTGTAAAGACAGGAGAAGATATGAACTCACGAAATGCGAACAAGATCAGGCATGTGGTTTGAATAAACAAAAAACTGGATCGAACTCTTAAGCGTAAGCTACTGATTGGCACAAGTTCATACGTTCATCGACCACCACTTCTCATACGCCAGTTTTCAGCAGATTCCAGACTTCATACTTCATGAAACTTTCATACGTGATATATTCTTCTTGGTGTGTTAGATTCTCTGTAAATGTAATGTGTAATTGCACAATGTCACCGAATCTCACACTGATCTAATAAGCAGCCATTGAAATCATATACAGGAAGTGATGTTAGAACATATTTGGTCTTTTCGAATGCTCTCTCAGACAGTCCGTACAGGAATTCATGGAGGGTTTGAGATTGTTCGATTTTTCGAGAAGTTTTTTGAAAGAGGAAACCCACTTTCGAAACCGTTTAGCTGTAATCATGCGACGCACGTGAATCGAATACGGCTTTAGCCGAGTGCACGTTGTGAGGACGTCACACGGTGTGCATTGGCCCAAATCTTCAGAAAATCTGCGGTATTTTCTAAAAACTATAACCTCCTCTGAATGTTGCGGCTTTCCGTCATTTTGTGTTCATTTCTGTAGAGTAAATGCATCATGGAGCTTCTCGCCTCGTAAAAGCTACTGCGGTCATACTACTATAACTTTGCAGCAGAGGCGTACACGATACTAGTATGCACAAGCGACAGCAATTTCTTTTCAAATCCAATTCCAGTACTTTAAAATCATCTTCCAGAAATGGAGGTGGAATATTTACATCAAAGGCTGCTTATTGGATGAGTGTGTGATGTGAAACTTGTGGTCATGGTAATGTTTAGGGCAGGAACGTGTGGTCAAAATGGTTACGTTGGCATCAGAGGCAGAACACATGACGACGACAATCACGTCAAAACGTGAAAATTTAAATAAACTGAATTACAGTACAGTCCAACTTCTATGGTACAAAGCTATCGTTTAACAGTACTAGTACCAGAACAAGCCGTCAAGTCATCAGCTCGCGTTTACTTTTGCACGGAGAGTGTTTAACTCGAATCCTGGTGTGTTTTCCACCTTGGTGTGATTCACTGATTCACCTTGGCAGGTGAGAACGCAGCGATTGTGCTTAGTCTCAGTCCGGTTTCAAGTGAGCATCGGTTCGACTGCAGTGAGAAACTCCTCAGCTAACCCGAGGTGAACCACACGTGGCGTGGCGTATATTCTTGGTTGCAGATATCCCCCCGTATATATGAGCTTCTAAATTAAGTCAGAACCGTTGCAGAAATATGAGCCATTGTGGATATTTGGGCTGAGAAACAGAAGAGAAGAAAAAGAAGAAAAAAACGATGGATAGGCTAAATGTTTTATACTGGTCACTTATATCATTTATTTAGAGTCATGTACTCTGTGCCCCCCCTTTAGTTACATTGCATTGTGAAACCAAACCTTTCAGTATGAATAGGTAATGGAAGAGACTAGATGGACTCTAATAACATCCTTTGCTGCATTTTGGTGTCTGTGTACTAGGTGAGATCAGTGAACAAAAAACAAATACAGCCCTTCAGAAAGACAAGGGGGGGTGGGGGGCGGAGAGGAGTGCTTGTATGAGGAGTATGCAATTTTACAAATTCCTACCAGAAGTTCATCACTTACACAACAGCACAGGCTTAACGCAACACCCCCCACACACAAACCGAAAACACAAACACAGGAATGTTCAGTCACATGGGAACCCATTCAATCAGCACGGCTTTAGACAAAAGGTACGATGTGCAGGTCTGCAAGCACTGTGCTGAGCTGCAGCCATATTGCATGCGTTTACAGGACGTACTGATGTTGCAGTGAGGCGTGCGAATACTTTCTGTACGTGTGTCAATTTTCTTCCGAGAATATTCCCGTCACGTCGACACTCTGCCTCAACAAGACACTGAATGCTGGCAGCGGTGTGAGGAAGGCCACGAAGGCACCCTGCAGTACAGGACCAGACAAGTTCATATGGCTGCAACAGCCACGTCAGAAAAGCTGAGTATAATATTAACATGCAGCTAATGGTCCGGAAACTCAATACGCTTGCACAAAAATGTGGCCAAGCGTCTCACCTGCGTTTAAACAGGCTTTCACTGACATACGCGTGCAAAAGCTAGTGCTACGCCACACTGAAAAAGTCATTTCTGTAAACGTATTTTTTGTGCACTTGCGTGCATGTCTGTTTGCTTTAAATGGCATGCATCGAGTGTGTAAAGCACTCTGCTTTGCTTCTTAATA
>JAOUWY010000078.1:20557082-20573021 GCA_025728095.1 Prietella phreatophila | reverse complement strand
TTTCCTCCGGGTACTCCGGTTTCCTCCCCCAGTCCAAAGACATGCATGGTAGGTTGACTGGCGTGTCTAAATTGTCCGTAGTGTATGAATGAGTGTGTGTATGTGATTGTGCTCCGCCAAGGATGGTCCTAAGCCTGGCTGAAAAAGGAGAAAGGTGGTTGTTGTGGCGAAATGACCGGAACCAGGAAACTGGGGAAATTAGCCGCGAAACTGTATGGACAAACGAGCTTTGTTTCGACGACGATTGGTCGTACAGGAAGCTCGTGACCATCCAGCACCTACAGCAGCATACTGGCTTCGAGGTCACCCTCGGCCGGATGCCAGCTAAGGACTATAATGAATGAAAGAAGGATATAGATGAAGATCTGATCACATTTCAGGTGAAATCTCTGCAGAAATACAGAAAATTGTAAAGAGTATACTCACCTACTGCAATGCACACTTTTTGACACTTAAATAAACAACAACTGAAAACATGTTCAACTAACTACATTGACACCAATTTATATGAATGAAAAACAATAATTATTTCAAATATTAATAATAATAATAAAAGTGTCATTTTATATTTAATACATTTTTAGGTGTAGTGCATTGTTTAAATGTCCAATCCGAGTATTTACAAGTTAGCCTTTAATTTTTGAGCAACAACATGGAAAAAACAAAACAAAACAAAAAACAAAGACAAAACAAAAATAATATTGTTTTATTGACCAGCCAAGTGGTCAAGATAATACAATAATTATAGTGGGTCGCTAACCAAATATCCTCTTTGTGGGGCTCAAGATGAACCTGTAAGCAGATTTACTGAACTAATCTGGTTATCAGATTGAAATTTTCACAGTTCCAATACTTAAAAACTTAAGGATGCAAACTGTGTAATGAAAACTTATAGACCTATGACCAAACATCCCTGTGTGATTGGACAGGGTCTGCATGAAGTGCAGATAAGATATCACCTCCTGCCCATACTGCTTTTTTCCCCCAACACAGCTCAGAAAGAAAACCCTGGGCTGATTATAACCTGTATTCTCTCTTTGTGCTCCCCCGCAGAATTGTTTTCCTGGCTCCACAACCGTAATTAATTTGGAAATTTGGGAAGAGCAACAAACAAAAGGAAATGCAATCTTAGCAGAAGCAAACTGTTTTGCCCTGAAATGAGTTTGGCTTTTAAGCTGTTGTGCTTTTGTATTAGAAGTGGATACATACTGTGTGGCTGCACATTTTAATTAAATGATTCAAACTGTTACATAATTGCATGGATGAGAAATGAACTGTAGAACAAACTGGAGCACAGTAATGACATTTACTACCATCAAAGTTAGTACATCTAGGTTGACTGAGTAACATTATATCTTAAAAAATATTTTTTATGTCTTATTTTTAATATAGGTGCATACATTTCTCTTCCTCTTGCTCAGTCTTGGTCTTCCATTATCCCAAATATGTGCCTTTTCAATCATCGCTGCTTAAACAATTTCCACTATTCTCCTTTCTAACATATCCATCACCAAAGTGTAAATGTGGTACATAAATTAAATGTCCAGTCTTTTTTTATGGTCTGCTTTCTGTCTTTGCACTTCAGTTTGAGCAGTCATCTGAAGAGATGAAAGAATCCTGTGGGTTTTTTTTTTCTGTATTACTGAAATGTCCTGACCTGCTTTAAATCCTTTTATATGAAAATGTCACACTGGTGAGGTAAGTGTGCTGGTGCTTTTTAGAGCTGCAGGCTGTCTTTAATTTTATACTTCATGCCACAGTCTTGAGGCCTTTGCTGTAGTAATACGCAGATCTGGGTTTGGATGTGGGCTTTTTTCTTAATAAATAATGATTGGAGTTTGGAGGATGGGGTAGATAGGATGGTTCTAGATCAGTGAAAGAGGGTGGCAAGGGCTTCATTTTGAGAAGCAGGGAGGATCTGTGAAAGTGTGGGTGATAATGAGTCACTTTGGTGAAGTGATGAAAAGTGTGTGTGTGTGTGTGTGTGTGTGTGTGTGTGCATGCGTGCATGAGTATGTGTGTGTGTGTGTCTGTGTGTGTGTGTGTGTGATTTGAGAAATAAAAAATATATATAAATAAATAAACTACACATACACCAAAAGGTTAGGTTTAGGCTTAACCTTGTCACATTTTTCCATGGATCTGGTTTAAGATTTTCTTGTGGAAAAGCATGAATCATCAACAAAAGAGGCACTAACACAAGACTAGAGAATGTGACTATATAAACTTAATCATAAAACATTAGCAACCTGATGTGCATTAGATGGAAATAATCCCTAAAAGAATGCAACAGCTAGGAATCATGGTTGGATGAATAGACCATAATCAGTTTATATTAGACATTGTATTACTGTATTAGACATTCATGTAAATCTCATAAGAATCACTTCCTAGTATTAATGACATGCCCTGCATCCTGATTGTCACGATATGTCCAGAAGATGGCACTGTGACTCGTCTTTGGACAAGCCACGTGTCTTTGTTTTGGTTCGTTCTCTTCCGGGATTGAGCATTAGCTTCATTACTTGGAATTGTCACATGTGTTATGCTTGAATTTGATTATGTTGGCTATTTAAACACCGTGCTTACTGAGCACATTGCTCGGTATTATTAGCGGTAGTATTGGTTGTAGCGGTCATAGGGTTTGCCTGGATGGTGTGCCTGTGAGAACCGCGTTTACTTTGAGTTTTGTATTTATGTTTAATAAAGAGTTTAATCTGCACCTGCATCCGCCTCCAACTCCGATCCGTGACACTGAGTGCCATATACATGCAAATATATGCAGTGCTGTGAAAAAGTATTTGCCAGACCTGATTGCTTCTGTTTTTTCTTCTGTGTATATCTCATAATAAATTGTTTCAGATTAAGACAAGATAGGCTAAAACAAAGGCAACAAAAGTCTTCAGTCCATCAGTTAAAACTCAAGCACAACTGGATTATGCAGCAAGACTACGACTACGTTTACATGAACAGCAATAATCAAATTATTGACCTTAATCTAAGTAAGGTAATAATGTGAGTAAGGTGTTTACATGAGTCGCTTTTAGAATACTCCTGTCATGTTCCCGTTTTACATGTTATAGAGCAGTGGTTCTTAACATGGGCTTGATCGAACCCCAGGAGTTCGGTGAGTCAGTTTCAGAGGTTCGGCGGAGGTCAAGACACAACATCCGACTCATATGATTCGTGATGACACGCCCCACTTGGCCATCATTGGCTGCAGGTGATCACGCTATATCGCTTGGCCTATCTGTGCTGCAGGGAATTTGGTGCGCTCAGTAGTCGACTTGTGACTGTCGTGATGGTACATCGTGTGATTTCTTACTTAATTTAATCCCTTCATACTAACTATGTCGAGCAAAAAAAAAAGTGGTCGGACGAATATGTGACCAGTATCTGAAGCTTGTGTAACATCATGCCTATTTATAGGCCTGTTCCATCCCCTTTGTGTGAAGTTCATCTGGGCATCCACGAGTGGAGCCCAGGCTGGCACTAGTGCGAGGAATGCATGGAAGGAAAGTATGGTGGCCCACCACCCCCCATGGAGGGCCAGGGGGAATGGGCAGCCGCAGTTACAGCCTGCTAATAGGCCTGGTCTAAGAATGGTCATAAATGCCAAGCAGACAAAGAATAAGTGGTCCTGATGGGCCACTGAAGGATGTATCAGGGGACATGAGGTTGTTAGAGCAGTTAGCCCCAGTACTACTGTAGTCCTTCCCCTAGCCAAGGCCATCATACGTTTTCAGTCTTCTCTGGTCAGTGAGCTGTCACAGGGCAATGAAAATCTGATGCTTTCCCTCTAACAGAATGTGGAAGAGATAATAACACTCAAGTAGTGACCGTTTGTCTTGTGGTGTGAGAAATGTCAGTAAACTGACAAATTGTGCAAGAGCTACAGTCCTGGAGTTCTTAGAAGGATGTTTCTCAGCAGGCTCATTTTACAATCAGGGTGTATGTGACCACCATTTTGGCCAGATACACCCCTATTGATGGAGCCTCTGTGGGGCAACATCCTCTAACATCAAGAATATGGGTGTGGTCAGGTGGCAGAGACCCTTCTGCAGACCACACATACCTTCCTGGGACCTTTCTGTGGTCCTAAAAGGTCTGTCAGGTGCACCATTTGAGCCCTCAGAGTCAGCCTCAGAGAAGCTTCTGACTCTAGGAGCTCTTCTGCTGGCTCTGACATCTCTCAAGCAAGTAGATCTACAAGCTCTTTCTGTTGCTACTTCTTGCCATGACTTTGCCCTTGGATTATTCAAGGCCTATCTATATCCTAGACCAGATTAGATTCCTAAAGTGCCTATATCTGCTGCCCAGCCGGTAGTGTTGCAGGTTTTCCTCCCTCCTCCATTCCTCACACTGGAACAAGAGAACTTGCACCTACTGTCCAGTAAGGGCTCTCTGTACTCATATCCACTGCTCTGACCAGTGGTGAAAGTCAGATCAGTTGCTGGTCTGCTTTGGCAGTGACAGTAGTGGTGATGCTGTGTCAAAGCAGCACATCTCTAATTGGATAATGGAAGCAATCTATATTTCTTATAAGATACGACTTCTTGCTATGCCTCTGGCCATAAGGGCCCATTCCACTAGTGGGGTCACTTCCTTGAAGGCTTGGTCCAAATGGGTACCCTTACACAATGGGTGCTGTGGCAGGGTGGTCTACGCCGCACACATTCACAGTTGATATTACAGCCTGGATTTACATTCCATCCTTGGGCTCAGATCTTTTGAACATGCCATACCTTCAGTATGATGGATTGGGTATTTTTGTTCCCACAACATGAAGATCAAGGGAACATCTGGGTTATGTATGTAACCCTGTTCCCTGAAAAGGGAACAGGACATTGCATATCTTTATCATACTGGGGCATGCCTGTGTGGTTCACAGGTGCCATTTTATGACACACAGTGCACTTAATTGCCATGTCACCTGATCACAGCAGGCCTATAAGTAGACATTGTGATACACAAGCTTCAGGGCCTGTGACTATGCTCAGAATTAAACAATCAAAGTCATCTTCAAAAGTAATTATCGTACACCTGTCATCAGTGAAGTGTTTCTGATTAACTCAATGTAATGATATCTGGGGGTTTTTTTTGCCTTTATTTATTCATTTTCATATTATGCATTTACATATGATTCATTTTCATGTGATTCATATTCATGCATGTGATTCATTTACATGCAATACATTTTTATGTGATTCATTTTCATGTGGTTCATGTTCATGTGATTCATTTTCATGTGATTAATTTCATATTCATGCATATGATTCATTTACATGCAATACATTTTCATGTGATTCATTTTCATGTGGTTGATGTTCATGTGATTCATTTTCATGTGATTCTTATTCATGTGATTCATTTCCCTTTTCTCCCCTCCCTTCCCCTTCCCAAATATTTCATTGAGAAGAAAAAAGAGAAAACAAAATTAAAAGAAAATAACTAATAAAATGAAATAAACTCTAACCTCATTCAGAGCATCAGAACTGAGAAGCACGAGTGCAAAAAAAGAATAAAGAATAAACAATGACAGAAAGAAAGAAAGAACACTGCACTATGTACGTGATGCAGTTCACCCCAGTATTAAGAGTTTAACGTAGTCTCTCCTGCTTCCTCCGCTGAAATAAAGTCCTTCTGGACACCGTTATATGTAATGCGAAGCCGAGCTGGATGAAGTATTCCATAGCGAGCTCCCTCAATATCATGAAGTTGACGCCGAACCTCATTAAAAGCGGCCCGGGCCCGGGCTGTCTTCACTGTGTAGTCAGGAAAAACAGAGATGGTCAGATCCCTCACTTTAATCCGCTGGAGCTCTCTCGCATGGCGTAAAATATCAACACAGTCACTGTGATAATGGAATCTGCACACAATAGCTCTTGGTTGTTCATGAGGTTTCGGCTTCGACTGAAGGGTCCGGTGGGACCGGTCCAGAACCGGCTCCTTCTCCAGACCAAACGCCTCTTTTAACAAGGCCGCTACAGCAGTGGTTGTACAGGTGTCAGCGTCCTCTGGAACTCCGACTGTCCTAACGTTATTGCGCCGTGACCTCGACTCTAAATCCTCATTATTCTCTAATTGAGTCACAGTCGCAGTGAGAGACTCGATAGTAGTCTTCATGTGAGCTGTATCATCGGTGCAACCGGAGAGCGCGTGCCCCATTTCCCCAACAGTACCTTTCAATGTTGATATGGAAGCATCGGTAGTGACTTTATCACTAGCCAGCTGTGTTTTCATGGCCTGCAGCTCAAGCTGGATAATAGACAGCGCATCCCAGAGAGTCTTCTGAACATTCTCCTGGTGCTTCTGGAACTCCTGGAACTCCTTTTTAAAAATATCGGCGCTGTCCTTCCTCTGTAAAGCTAGCAGCTCAAGCTTGAGCGCGGCGAAGTCAGGGTCCCCGCTCGGGGATGCGGCTGCGGGTTCACGGGGAGAAGAAGGCGCGGCTGCGGGTTCACGGCGAGGAGACGTGCTCACGGCACGCTCTCGGCACGCTCTCGGCACACTCTCTAGGCCTTAGTTTTATTTGAATGCTACCGGTTTTAAAGTTCTTTCCAGACATTTTAACGAACCACCAAGTTAAAAATACAAATAAAGAGACGAAGTAGAATAAGTCAAATATATTATATGACAAAAAAAAATGCTAATTAATTATAATTTTAATCGAAATCAGCAGGAGACTCAAACTTGGTGTCTTACTCTATCGAACGCCGAATTCGAACCTTTTGTAGGAGTTTTGAGCTCATGGTTTCATCTTACTGCTGAAGCCATGGTCCTCAATGATATTACAAAGTATGTATGTGATCTGATTGTCAAAAGCTATAAATCATAAGAGGGGTACAAAAGAATTTTCAAAACATCACATGTGGCGTAGAACACCATACAAGCCATCATCAACAATGACATAGCAGGACAGTGACATTACCAAAGACCAGGACATCCCTCCAAATTTTATGAAAGGGCAACAAGAAAACTTATCAGAGAGGATGCAAGAGATCTACAGCAACATTAAAGAATCTGTCGGGATATCTGGCAAGAACTAGTCACTCACTGCATGTGACAACAATCTCTTGTATTTTTCATGTCTGGGTTGTGGGGTAGGGTGGCTAGACAGAACCCCATACTCATGAAAAAAAGCTTCCATGCCTGCCTAAATCACCCCAAAATATGTGAGGAGAGCAAGGTAGAACCTTTTGGGCTTAATGCTAAAATATATATTTGGCACAAAATCAAGACAGCTCAGCACCCAATGAAAGCCATGCTCATGGAGAAGAATGGTGGTGGCAGCATCATGTTACATATGTGGCTGCTTCTGTTCAGTTGGGACTGGGGCTCTAGTCAAGATAGAGAGAATCAGGGATAGTTCCAAATACAGTGGGGGAAATGTATTGACACATCAACTTTTTTTTCAATAAATATATATCCAATGAAGGGCACACGGTGGCTTAGTGGTTAGCACGTTTGCCTCACACCTCCAGGGTCTGGGGTTTGATTCCTGCCTGGGCCATGTGTGTGCGAAGTTTGCATGTTGTCCCCGTGCTGCGGGGGTTTCCTCTGGGTACTCCGGTTTCCTCCCCCAGTCCAAAGACATGCATGGTAGGCTGATTGGTGTGTCTAAATTGTCCGTAGTGGGTGTGTGTGTGATTGTGCCCTGCGATGGACTGGCATCCTGTCTAGGGTGTACCCTGCCTTGTGCCCAATGACTCCTGGGATAGGCTCCAGGTTCCCCGTGACCCTGAATAAGGATTAAGCAGTTGAAGATGAGATGATAAAATAATATGCAGCAATAACTGCAATTGATATGCTTCCGATAACTGGAGATCATCTTTCACTTTCTTCTAGGACTATGTCTTACCCCTATGCTTTGGATCATTCTCTTGCTGCATAATCCAGTTGTGCTTGAGTTTCAAATTACTGACTGAAGACTGGACATTGTCCTATAGTATTTTCTGGGAGAGAGCAGAATTCATGTTTCCCTCAATTACTGCAAGTTGCCCAGGCCACCATCACAGCTCTAATATACACTGCACTAATATACACAGAAATCAGAAGAAATACTTTTTCAGAGGACTGTATAAAGTTTTTTCCTTCCATATTATTGGTGCTCACATTGTGAAATGACTTATTTTGTGGAAATATTGGATCAGGGTATAACTGAGCAATGTCAAACATCTGAGAGATGTGAGCCATTAGGGAATGCCTTATCCTAGCAGGACTGAGTTTATGTCTGGACAAGGTTTGTAATGTATGTACAAATAGGGGAAAAAACAGAAGACCAGCACATGTAAAAAATGCAGATCTTATCTGATCTTCTCTTAATTGGTAATATATGTGGCTTATTACCTAAAATGACCTCAAAATGTGATGAAAAAAATGCTTCATAATGTAACCAACAAGATTGTGTGTAAGCTGAACTCTCAAGTCATATTTGTTTAATCAGGATAGGCATAGTGTAAGGAGAAAACCCACCAAATTGCTGCTTTACATCAATCATTATCGTAAATGGGAACACAATGAGGCATGTTTACCTTCAGCTGTGTGACCTGGGTGTTGATCACATCCATTAAAAACAATGACTCCATTGCCCCTGAGAGAGTCTAAATGAAAAGGGTCATCAGCCTGAAGCTATGTAGTCAGAGAGCAGCGGCAGAGTAGCACCAATTAAACAACGCATGTATAACCTATTTGAGCTGGAAGTACCCAAACTTGTCAGGTGAATTGTCTTTATCTTATTTTAAAACTGTCTTAGATTTTTACAGGAATGATCTCTTTCACAGCGAGAAATATCTACAACTTAGCTGGCCAATCAAACAAGAGTGCATTACGCTTGCGCAATCTTTTTCAACTGGGCTGTGTCTCATCAGAGACAACTCGTACATTAGTCATAAGAAAGCTGGTGGTTCAGTTCCCTGATGGGGCATCAAGATATTTTGATGGTCTACTGCATAGCTTCCAATATCCCTGGCCATCTAATGCAATAGCATCATCTCCATTTTGTGGTCATGGCTAGTGGAGCGTAAATGCATCATTCAAGTGTATCTTTGAATTGATTGAAATAAAGATACAGTGCATTTGATTCTGATGAAATCTGATGTTGCTGCTGCCTCCTCTGCTCTCAGTAATGCATTGTTGTTACATAGGTTCATTATTTCATCACGAACCAAATATTACCCTCTTTTTCTTTCAGTAAAAGCTAGGGTAAGTACAGGGTACAATAAGCTCAATAAGCTGTATACGCTCAGGTGAGAGGGTGTGTTAATCCAAGGAAATAGATTTAATCCATTTTATTTATTTATTTATTTATTTACATACATTAGATCATTCACACAACCAACCAGACCTGTATTTCATCCTAGGTACAATTTATTATTAAAGAATAATGCACTGATATTTCTCTTAGTAAAACATCTGTGTTCATTTAAATTAGCAATAGATAATTGATTTAACTAGATAACTGATTTAACCATAAATGAAACTGGAAGTGTTAATTGCGTATATGAATTGTTTTTCATATTTCACAACCCGTTCTGTACCTCATAGCCAAGTCATAGCAATTACAAGCTCATAGACTCTACTTGGTGGTCTTTTCATTATTCAATAAAACTCATTTTTAACACTTTTTAAAAAACATTTTGAAAACACTAAACAGGAGGACACAGGAAGTGGATTACATCAGGGTATTAAAAACCACATGGAAGGTGAATGCAACAGAATACCATCCCTTATCTCAAACTCACTAATCCAAGGAACAAATGTAGGCAGATTTGTCATGTTTCACCCCACGGTACTTCTGTAACCCCTGCTAAAGTGATCCATAATCCGCACAATTTACAGCAGTTTTATTAAACAATGATACAAGATGCGATCTGGCTTGATAGGAATCAGGTCGGCCTTTCAGCAGGTAGTAATCTCTGTCGCGCTCTCGCTGATCCTGACCACATGAACTTGTTTTTGGGGCTAAAGCTCTCTGGAGTGGGGGAGATGGGATGAGAAAATACACTTGCACAAAGGGATTATGTTAATTTATGGGCCTCATGTATCTGGAACAGCCTGTGAAGCCTCAGTTCATAATTCTTATTACCCCCAGTTGCCTTTGAGACAAGGTGTAAGACCAGGTTGTTGCTAAATACGATTGTAAATCATTTTCATCTTCTAATCTGCGTTTTGGGCTTTAACTGGGTGTAAATAACTTAATTACATCTGACTGAAGAATGGAGATGTTGTCATGTCATGTTGGTGGTGCAGCTGATTAGCAAACAATTAGCCCACCGTCTGGCCATCAGACTAGCAGCAGGAGTACAAGACAAAGAAGAGGGTCAGAACAAAAGCAATGTAGTGTTGACCCAGGGACCTGAAATAAATGCAGTGTTGCTACAGAAATACTATAAATCCAATAAGCCAGTCCTGTGAGAATGACTGATTCATATCATGTTCTCATGAGCAACAGCTGCAAGAGAAAATAAACTCTTTGTACTATGTTAACTTACAAATGGTTCCCAATATGAATTGTGTAAGACACCATTATCAAATTTCGTGATTATTTGAGTAAAATTTCATATATTATTAAAATACATGTGCATTAAATAAGGAATAAAACACAGCATGACATGCTGTTATACTGTAGGAAAGTAATTATGTTGGGGTGATGCCAATAACAGCATGCCCAGAAGAGTTTTATTCCTTCCTTTGACAACATTACGATGATGATGATGATGATTATTAAATTATTAAATATTTCATAAAATAAACATGTTTTTATTTAATGTAATTTTATTTATTATTTATTATATATTATTTATTATATTTATTAAAAAATATTTAAATGAACTTTTACCTGGCATCTAGTGTACGTCCCTACAAGTATACTTAGTATACTTGCTTCTGTATGAAATGTAAACTAGTGTGTGTCTTTATGAGTATGGTCTTAGTATGACATGCTTACAGGTAAACTGTGAACACACTTGACACAGTAGTAAGCATAGATAAACTGAACATTTGAAATGCATAATAATGAAATAATGAAAAATAATGTAGCACGTGTCTTTTCACAGCAAGATATTTTACAACATGACCTCTTCCTCGAAGCCTGTCCCATAAAAGTTACAGCTATGTCAAGGCAACCTGCCATAGTATAATGGGGGGAAAAGAGAAAAGTAAGTATGATTTACTGCACAGACCACACACATTTAAAGAAGGCAGTTAATCGTGCCTCGCCACATTTTCTATTTAATTCATTAGAATTACAGCACTATAGAAAAGTCTTATGCACCCTAATTTCCATTCATTCATCTTCAGTAAGAGCGTCTTTCATCTTGCTCTGGTACATACCGAACCTGTACTGTTTTATTCATTTATTTATTCTTTCAACATGAGTAAAAATAATGTCTTTTGCATTAGCGAATCAGTAGAAAAGGGTAAAAAGGTTAGAACTGTTGGTACAAAAGGGTAGAATTTGAAGATTTTGAAACATTTACTTTCTTTATTTTAAGAATTTAAAAATAAACGTTATAGAAAAAAACGTATTGTACTCTACAGTGCTAAGGACAATAACATATTAAGCAATTGATCACTTTTCAGTTTAAAACTATAATATAATGAAGGCTGTCTGCAGAAACAGATGCAAGAGCCAGCATCTCCAGAAGAACTATAGCGGCAACTCAAAGGTGCTTGAAAATGCTAAAATATTGATTTGATTTAGTTTATTGCTATTTTACTGTTCTTTATAGTCAATGTTTTATATGTCAAAATATGTTTTGTTTTATTATTTTGTAAGATTTTTTTTTCTTTGCAGGATTTCTTTATTTGCTTTAGACCTTGCTTAGAATTTCTGTCATTGTCTGTTCCAGAGATGCAGTTTCCAAGGCTACCTAACAGATATTTTAAACAGCTACTCAAGCAGTATTTTCCCTTTGTATAGGTCTTTCCTCACACATCTCCCTGCAGCTTACACTAGAGTCATCTGGGCTGCCCTAAAGCATTAGCTCACACTCAAGATGTCAGATCCTGACCAAACACAAGGATCAGACAACACTGCAAAGACATAAGACACTCAGTAATCTATGAGCTGTCTTAAATATTCATGAGAAAGAGCAAGACATGTGCTTGTCTGCTTATTGCTAATGACGTTTACAGTATATATTGCATGTTGCCCAATTAGAGCTGTTTCTCCTAACAATCCTTGCTGATTAAGTATTATGTGAATTCTGAGGGTATTAAACAAAAAACAGCAGCTTCTTTAATAGTCTTCTTAAACTGTTGTCCTTTATCTACAGCCTCACGTCGTTTTAATCCTGTCTCAAAGGCTGAGATAATGCAATGCGTGGCACAAAGCGCAGTGTGCTTCTTTAATAAGAAGACCGCTTAAAGCAAAAGGCGTGGGCTGAGTACAGAAAAAGTTCTAATTGAAATGTAACACTCGCTGCTCCTTTTATTGTACTGTTGGACAGCCCCATCTTTCACAAGATTAACTGTCTGCATTCGTAATCTTGTTGCCTACTGGTGCATACACCAGTGCTGGAAACACAACCTGATGAAAAGGAGTATTACCTTGCATCATGTGTAGCTTCCAAAGAATAAAATCATCAGCAACAAGGATGATGGCCATTGCTATCTCAAGACACATAACTTAGCAATACAAATATGGTATAGCACAAATAAAGCTTTAGTGCTCATTAGGGTTTCATAAAAACATTGCTTTGACCCCAGTAGGAAATAAATCACCTGTGCCGCTCACCGGCCCTGACCTCAGGTTCACACTTTTATAGATTGATACTTCATCATCCAACAATCTGCTCCTGTACTGCACACAAAAGACACCTGACTGCGTGGGTGACCTTGTTCCATGATCCTTGGAAACTACTTTCATTGATAAACAGGAGAATTCATTTCAGCACACAGGTCAGCTGCACTCTGAGCTGTTGTAAGTAGGAATTCTTAAAAATGCAATGAAAACAGCTGCTGTTCAGTGCTTATCACAGGTAATTCATTCATCTCAGCATGCCAGGCTCCTAATCTTCATGCCTACATCCAGTCGTTCTGTGAATCGTATCACACTTATCAGCCTTCACTGCAAATGAATACATTTTTCAGGCACCAAAGCACTAAAAAGCCTCAAACTGTGCTTACAGCCATCTGAAAATTGTATTTATAGATTTTATATTACATCAAGGCATCACAAAACAATCCAAATTACATGTAATATAATATTAGAAAACCAATAAAATGCTCCATGTGTGATATTGGTTTATATAGCACATAACATCATTATTAAGAAGTGGATACAGGTGACCTTTTGACCCCGGTGTGGTCACATCTGGTCCCTGAGAATGGAAACAAAAATAAATCACAACATACAACAGATGTATTCACCACCAGTGGCCATGCAATGTATCATATATATTATATATAGTCTGGGAAATAAGTATTGAACGGCATCATCTTTTTCAGTAAATATATTTCCAATAAGGCTATTCACATGAAATTTTCACCAGACATCAGTATTAACTCAAGAAATCTGGAAATATAAAGAATTTCCAACATTAAAGTCCATTAATAAAGTTATGTGTAATAAAGTGGAATCACACGGGAAAAAAGTATTGAACACGCTAAGAAAAAGCAGTTCTCCAAGGCAAGTTAAGGCGAGGAACCAGCTGAAATCCGTAAGTAATTACACCTCCTATCTGTGCAAATTGATATCAGCTGGGTTAGTAAATTGATGGTCTATAAAAAGGCTTTTCGTTACCAAGGTGTCACACAAGAAACATCTCATGATGGGTAAAAGCAAAGAGTTCTCCCAAGAAAAGTTGCAAAACATATTGATGGAATCGGTTACAGACGTATTTCAAAACGTCTGAATCCTCCAGTAAGCACCATTGAGGCCATTATCCGCACATGGAAGCAACATCACTCCGTCATCAACTGGTCACGCACAGGAGCTCCTCACAAGATTTCTGACCAAGGAGTCAGGAGAATAGTCAGAAGAGTATCCCAAGAGCCAAGGACCACTGGGAAAGAGCTCCAGAAACACTTGGAGGCAGCAGGTGCCATCGTCAGAGAGAAAACAATAGGCAATGCACTTCATTACTAACGCTCACTCCGCAAGACTCCATTACTAAAGAAAAGGTATGTTGAAGCTTGTTTAAAGTTTACTACAACTCATTTGAACAGGCCTATGAAATATTGGGAGAGTGTAGTCTGGTCAGACGAGAGTAAAATTGAACTTTTTGGCTGTCATACTACACACCATGTTTGGAGAAGAAATGGCCAACAGTGAAGTTTGGAGGTGAAGCATCATGGTGTGGGGCTGTTTTTCATTACATGGTACTGGCAGACTTCATATAATTGAAGGAACGATGAGTGGAGACCTTTACCAGGAGGTTCTTGAGAAGAATCGGCAGCCATCCACCAGGATGATGAAGTTGAGACATGGGTGGACCTTCCAGCAGGACAATGATCCAACGCATACAGCAAAGAAAACTCTCAATTGGTTTCAAATAAAAAAAACCCCAAAGCATTAGAATGGCCCAGTCAATCATCTGACTTGAATCCAATTGAACAAAATTTAAAGACAACATGTTTAGAAGAATCGGCCGAAATCACACCTGAATACTGCAGAACATTAATAAATCAGGAAGCGTATTGAAGCTGTCATTACAAACAAAGGCTTCTCCATTAAGTATTAAATACATTTCAGTTAGTGTGTTCAATACTTTTTTCCCTTGTCATTCCTCTTTATTACACATAACTTTATTTATGGACTTTAATGTTATGAATTCTTTATATTTTCAGATTTCTTGAGTTAATACTGATGTCTGGTGAAAATTTCATGTGAGTAGACTCATTGGAAATATATTTACTGAAAAAAATGTTGACACATTCAATACTTATTTCCCTGACTGTATGAGAATGTATTGAATCATAAATATCATGTCAGATCATGTCAGACATGCCTGAGATAGAGGTATTAGATATTTAGTTTGTAAATATTACCATTAAGACCGGTGAAGTCCATAAAAATGAATGTTGATGACAAATGAATCTGTCAAAATACAGCACACAGGTCCTGATAATAAACAACTAATGAATAACTGTATTGATTGACAACTAAGTGATACATAAAGGAGCAACTACACCACCACGTTATTTGTGTCTCTAATGGAGCAGAATAAAACATTTGACCAGTAGACCAGTAAGCCTTAGAGAATAATTCTTAGTTTTATTCTTTTGTTTTGTTTTTTTCTAATTACTAATTTCTAGTTACTAATTGGTCTTACTGACTAATATGTTGTCATCTTATGCTTTTGGCTCTGTTAGAGGTTAATGAGGACAAAGGGCCAAAGGAGACCCAAAGAAATGAGTATTGTCCAAGAGAAAAAAAATCATTGGCTGGGGCAGAGGTCCAGTGCAGGTCTGGGGATCAAAATACGTACTGGCATTCCTGACTACATGTAGGTGTTAATTTGTGACTGTAAAATGGTGCAATAATTTAATCTTTAATAATCATTGGACCAGTTAATTCGGCAGTGTAGATGTTAATTAGGTAATGGTGCTATTTAATCTAGCACTGTATATATTGAGCAATGCTAATTCATTGCTGTTAATATTAATTCAGCAATGTCAGTGTTAATTCAGAACAGTAACTGGTAATGCAGCATTATTATTTTAATGCATCACTAGTGGTGTTGATTCAGGACTGTAAATGTGCATTCAGACGTGTTAGGAACTTGGGTACATCACCGCTATAATATTACCTCAACACTACTTTTGTTAGTTCAGCACTATAATGTTGATTCAGCACTGTTTTGGTATTAGTTCAACACTATAATGTTAATTCAGAACTATTGATATTGAACACTAATGTTAGTTCAGCACTATAATGTTGATTCAGCACTGTTTTGGTATTAGTTCAACACTATAATGTTAATTCAGAACTAT
>JAOUWY010000078.1:20502556-20515103 GCA_025728095.1 Prietella phreatophila | reverse complement strand
CAAGTACTAAGTCATGTTTTGCAGAGGGGTCAAATACTTATTTCCCTCATTAAAATGCAGATCAATTTATAACATTTCTGAAACCTACCATTAAATTATAGACTGATAATTTCTTTGTTAGTGGGCAAACGTACAAAATTAGCAGGGGAACAAATACTTTTTCCCCCACTGTACCTCCAAGCCACCCTCAATGTATCTTATTCTACATGACATGCACCTCTAAATACTGTAATATACAAATGTTCCTTTAAGAATATGAATTACACAAGGCATCACAGATGCTGAGTCAGTAGGGACAACAGAGACAAAGCAGGCTTAACTCATGACTGACTGACACAACAGCGACATAAGTTTAGCAGACAAAGGATTACAGACAGCAGCAGAGAGAATGATGGTTGAAGGAGGCCAAGTAATCAAACATGAATCCATGAAATGCTTTCACAGTTTCTAGTTGGGATTAATAATTTTTTTTAAATTTTATTTTCTTTTTTTGGATATGTGACCAAGTAGGCTATCACGAAAGCCCCAGTGATAGATATCACTCTTGTACAGCCTTTGGCTGCCAGGCTTATCCCATTCATGTATGTTTGTATACAGACAGAACAGATGTGTTTTCCGAAATCACCAAGTTTGGTTTACTAGCAGTAAAGCAAAATAACCAGAGGGATTTTCAATAAGACAACAAGATGCAGGACAATGGAGAAACTTGTAAATTAATCAAGTTAGCAACCAAGAACCAAATGAATGTGTACAAGGAGGGACAAAGAATCCTTACCCTAACACAAAATAAAATAAATTAAACACATCCCACACACACAAAAATAAACCAAACATGAGATGGAGCAATTGAAGACAATAAGTATATACATTATATCACACTATCAAACCTAGTGCCATGAAAAAGTATTTGCCCCTTCCTGATTTCTTCAGGTTGTTTCTATATTTGTCACACTGTGTTGTTTCAGATCATCAAACAAAATTTAAGCCAAAGACCATCAAAGTTATCACAAAATACAGTTTTTAATTGATCATTTAATTTATTGATGGAAAAATGTTATTCAACCCTAACTGGCCCTGGGTGAAAAAGAATACAGTACTTAGTTACTCAGTTGTGTAGGTCTACAATCTTGTCCCTGACATCCTTGGAAGAGCTCTTTGGTCTTGGCCATGGTGGAGAGTTTGTAATCTGATTGATTGATTGATTGCTTGTTTCTGTGGACAGGTGTCTTTTATAAAGGTAACAAGCTGAGATTACAAGCACTCCCTTTAAAGACACCTGGGAGCCAGAAATCTTTCTGATTGAGTGGGGGTCAAATACTTATTTCCCTCATTAAAATGCAAATCGATTCATAACATTTTTGACGTGTTTTTCTGGATGTTTTTGTTGTTATTCTGCCTCTCACTGTTCAAATAAACCTACCATTAAAATTAAAGACTGATCATTTCTTTGTTAGTGGGCAAACGTACAAAATTACGGTGTAAACTTTATTACGCTGTAATCAAATACTTCTTTCCTTCACTGTATCTCCAAAATGGTGAAAACTTGCAACAATACTGCATCTTCCACCATTAGAAAGAGAACGGGCAAAAAATATCCATGGGAGAGTTGCAAGGTGAAAACCATTGCTAACCAAGAGGAGCATCATGGTTTGTCTCACCTTTGCCTCTAGAGCATCTAGATCATACTTTGGCTAAATCCGGATATTTCACAAAATACATTTTGAAAATACATTCTTCATCATTATAAACCAACCAGGAACTGTACCCGAACATACAAAAAAGCTCATATAAAAGTATTTAGTTAAGGAACTTGAAGAGAAGTGCTCGGTTCATGAATTACATTATATCTAACAGAAGCAATTTGACCAAAATATCTGCTTACAACACTTCCAATAACGGTTTACACCGTAATGCAGTGCAACAAAATGAAGAGTGCTCCATTAAGCTGTCATCTAAACCTCTGCCAGTAGTGCTGGTGGTAAATCAAATGTCAGGTTTATATAAATATGTTATCATTTCTATAGTAACATCTAATAGAGGGATCAATATGGATTAAACCGATAAAAAAAAGTGTAACTGTTGATATGGTGACATAAAAAAGTGTTTCCTCGTGCAAATTGCTTTGGTATTAAAGGATTAAAACACTTCAGGATGTGCTGATATAGAGGGGGAAAAATCAACTATGGGTGATAACGGCATCACACCACCCCATCATTGATTAATCTGCTATACCAGCATGCCCTGTTGTGTTTTATTTCTTAATTAGACTGTACTAGCTATGTTTGCTTCTGTCTTGTACTTTCTCAATCTTAGTGTCTGTGATGTCCTACGATGCAAATACATTGAAGCCTAAGACTGCCACAAGTAAAGTACTAAAATTAAAAGATTGCATGCTTCTTAAAATATTGCATCAACCTAGATTAGTCATGTTTAATTGATGAAGCTATGTGCGAATCATTGGAGTCTGTGAGAGGGAAGATTATCAACCAGGAGGCCTTCACAGTTGTTTACGCTCAAAAAAGTTCAGTCTCTCAATCTATTTATTCGGCCTGCACTGGTATAATTATGACTCGAATTAGCTAGAACCCTAAAATTGGAAAGCAAAACAAAAGAGGCTTTTTGAAGCACATTCTCCTGTCTGAGCTGACTGTAGTCAACTCCACAGTTCCCCTTTGACACCCTTATGTGAACATCTCAATGCATCCCTGACCAATCTTCCTGGTGAGTGCGTGGGTGCTTTGATGATTAACTGCATTTACATGTTCCAGCAAATGGAAATTATTTTAATTAAGCAGTAGCATCCAGGATTATACTACCGGACATATTGCACAATATCACAACATATATCAATATTATGCCAATGAAATGTTGTCCATATTGTGCATCTTTGAGCACAGTGTAGCACAAGAAGATTAGTAGTCCCAACATAAATAGCAACTATGAGGACTGGGATGACAGACACAGTGTATAGCATTTAGGATGGCTGAGCAATACTAATGCAAAACCTTGCATTAGGTTAAGTAGTCGGAATGGTTAATAGCAGAGTGAACTATGATACTGCAAGTGCTCAATAATCTGAAAAGAGACTGAGGGGGCGTAGCAGAGATGACCATGACAAGAACAAATCCCTAATGGGATTACATTGTTAAGCAGAACTCTTAGGAATGGTCCTGCCTGAATGCATTGCATTTTTAGATTACTAACATTACAGCCGTGTCCTTCATTCGTCAACTGCAGTGTTTTATTGTGGCCTTGGAGGAGAAGGATTTTCTATATGGGTCTAGTCAATATGCTAGTTGACTGTGGAGGACAAACTGTGACAGAAACAGGAAGAATGACACTATGTCAATTGTTCTTATTGATGTGGATGAAACTAGGCACCTCTCACATACAAGTGATGGGACAGAGCATCGTGAACCTTCACCTCAAGGGTGACAGCAGGTGACACTGAGGCCAGTGAAAAATGTTTCATCACACTCATGAATCTGCACAGGACTGCACTCCATCACAGGAATGTAATATAATCAGGAGGCTGGTGGCAGCGCGTGGAGGCAACCTGATTGCCTGAGACCTTTAATTTACCGCTCCCCAGCTTCCATCCAACCATGCTGCTGGAACCCTGTATGCCAGACCAGACACACTCCCTATCCAATATCATGTAGCGATGACCTGAAAATTATTAGGAGGCGTTTAAAACTTCACTGCACTAATTACCACTGTTTCATATGAGTACAAATATACTACGTGGGTGGATAAATCTAGAAATCCACTTTACAGCAAATCATAATTCACAAACATAATTTACCTAGCATCAGTTTTTTTAATGGAATGCCATTGTTTATTGCAGTGGGAGCACACAAAATTGGTCACACTCTTAGAAAAAAAGGTTAAACCTAAAACTCTAATCAACTCTGTGTATTGGAACAACTTAATCATTCCTGAGGTTCTGCCATCTTTTGAGAATGTTATTTCCAGATTGCTTCTCTAGTTTTGACTTGTTTGTGATCCTGGTTTTCCTGTGTGCATGTTTTCCTTGGTTCGCCTTATTCTTTGACCACTGCCTGTATTTGACCATGATTCTGAAATTTAAAAATGTTCTGTCTAATTTAGTCTTGGCTGATTGCCACCTACCAGCAATGTCCTTCTTGTCATACATCATCTACAAACGGAGGGTGTAGGCTTTCACATGCTTCCTCCATGGCACATGAAGTCAGCCAACCACAGTTTTCCCACGGTTGCTCATGCTCAATCACAGGGCAGCATAATATACTCAGAGGAAAGTGCTAACTGCCCTCTTCCACATGCATGAGCTCAGAAACACCCCTGATTGGCTAGAGTCACCTTTGCTTGACAGGAGAAAGATGAATGCCATCCCTTGTATTCTCAGAGCACCTCCAATTTGTTGTCTTGGACTCCCAGCCACAAAATGTTGTGGCATTGCAGTGATTCGAATGTTGAACAATTTAAATAAAGATTAAGCTCTTGCTTACATCCACTTACCTCTAATTTAAAACAGCAGACACAATTTAGGAAGAGAAGAACCTTTTTTTAAGTGTAGCATAATCAAGCTTTGTCACTTGCTGTTGACTGAATCAGTCGGGCTATTTCATTACTGATCATCTCACACTACAAGAATAAATATAAATATGATTTCAATCCTACAAATCAAACAAGTTTGAAACTAGTAGAGACCTCTGATCATTCAGGAATGAAATTGGAAGGGCCAACATTAACCCATGCTTATTATTTTCACTTGGCTCAGGTGAACTCATTTGAATCTGGCTGCCAAAACACGTCCACCATTCCATCTTGATGAGTCTGTCTGCTCACACCTGGGCCACCTTTGTTCTATAATTGAAATTCAAATGTCATTAAAAACCATAAATGTTGTCCACAATACAACTGCCTTTGCCATAACAGGCCACTATGTGCCTAAGCACAAACATAGCCTGGAATCCTTTACTAATTGGAGTCTCATTTGGGAATTCGGTAAATTCATCAGAATCTGGGTAAAATCAGACTAAAATTCTTATAGTGTGCATCTAGCTTTAGGTGCACATCAGAGATCAAATTGTCCATATTGTAAAACTGGGTAACACTTTACAATAAGAGTACTTGATTAAACATTCACTACTACCTGAATTATTGCTTACGTAAATATGACATAATGATTGGGTAAGGCATGTACTAATCACAAATTAAGAAGACATATCCTTATCTCTTCTTGTGAGTCTTATGAATTCATGCATGAATAACAACCACCTTAAGTATGTTAGTATATGTTTGTTAGTACAGTTCCATATTCATTCTTGTAGAGCATGCTTGATTTAGTTTACCGCTACATGTTAATGAATACATTAACTGACAAAAATGTATAAATGTTGTGTCCGCAATTTGTTCGATGCGGGGGAAACGGGGGAACCAGGATTGGATTAACGCACCTCCATGCATGCCGTAGATAAAAAGATCTTTATTTCTCTTGACAAAACATATAGTAAATGAAAACCTGTTGAAATGAAACCTTACTACTGAATTTAACGTAAACTGTCATGTTTTGAATTGGCGTGCAGGAGCGTGGTCAAAAAAGGTGTGCTTCCCAGCTCTCCATCTCCATACACCTGTGGGAAGGTTAACCCACATTATATGCACCTCCCACACCACACGTGACCCATGACCCCAGAGCAAACGCACCACCAAAACTCACATAGACAATGAAATCCCAAACAAACAGATCAAAACCGCCCCAAATTCCAAGTCCACAACAAAACAACAAAAATGGCTGTAACAACGCCTCCAATTCTGCTAACTTTTCATCAGTCTGTCCGTTTACCTAAAGGTAATAAATTTACAGTATGTTTTTATCGTGAAATATCAGATAAATTACATGTAGCCCCTTATGTTCGAGGAAAGGATAGCAAGACATCTCTGTATATGGGTGCTCTTTCTCCTTATGATTGTGAAGAACTTGTTACACCCCCTAAATTGATTAACCCTAGCAAAAAGATTAACAGAATTGGTGGATGGTATACTAATAAATGGACTTGTAAAGGACTGTCCGACACTTGTTCATTGGGCTTTCCGGTGTTTGGAGCAAACACAGTAGAAGACCCTTACTACGCTTCTCTCCTGGTATGGTCTCTAAATCTTTGCTTGACTCACTGATGGAATGTATGTCGTGACAACTGAGGACATAGTTCACCATGTTCCTACTAGAACAGTGAGGGCTACTGTTAATGTCCAGTCCATATATGCCCCGTCTCGTCCTAAGAGCCGACGTTCAAAGAGGGCTTTATATACTGCTTTTGATCTTTCTGAAGTCCTGAATGAACATAAAGTTTCAACTGAGGCCAAACGCTTTTGGACCTCTATTTTTCCTAGATTTGGAATGACGGAGATGTGGAATTTTGCAGAAGTAACTCACTACCGACGTTATGTGTTTGTCAATGCTACAACTGAAGCCATTGACTCTATTAACGATGAACTGACTGCACTTAAGTTAATGAGTACCCAAAACCGACTCGCTTTGGATCTGGTGCTAGCTAAAGAACATTATTGTACATATGTACCCACTAATGATGCTCCCGGTGGTAACATTTCGCATGCTTTAGAAAAGATGAAAAAGGTCACAGAGGATCTCCGCGAGAGGAAGAAGGTAAAACCACTTGGGGTCTTTGGTGGGACTTATTCGGATGGTTTTCCCCTTACACATCTGCCATCCTCCCTATTATTGTGGTTCTCATCTTTATCTTTTCATTCGGCCCCTGTATTTTTGCCTGTATTCGTCGTAGTATAGCCTCGGTTCAAGATTCTGTAACTACAGCTCTTTTTAGCTCTACTCTAATTGGCCATGGTTCTTATCCTGAGGTGACCCATTCAGCCAAGATTGACATTTACATTAATAACCATGAAGCCGCGATTTCAGCGACTTCAGATGTGGTCTCATAGACATATCCTGACTTTCCTGTGACAGGGTGATGTTACCCTTTGAATTTCCTTTTGGTTTATTCTGTGCTACGCTAGAATAAAAGAGAGGATTGAAAGGAAATTCTCTTCTATTATGTACCCTTTTATATTATGAACTGCTCTCAAATACCTATGATGAATGTAATCATTTAATTACCTCTTTGAATAAGCTGATCAACTGCTATCCTTGATTATATTATGTACTTCTGTGTCAACTTGACATGAGACTTATTTTGTATCAAGACTATGTGCTGTGTGTTTTGACTAAATCTGTCTGACACCTGGACCAGTAGAAACTATCCACGCACTGCTGTCATCAATGTGTGCAATGTGTATAAATACTCCTGTTTTGAATGAATAAAGCAGAAGTCTCCTGTGAAAACTCATATCTGTCAGTGTGTGTGTTCATTTCAGACTCTCCAGGCACCTGACTCTGCAGAACTAAAAGTTAATAGAAGTTGATGTTAAAACAGGCTGGAAGGCATGACGGAAGATCTGAAAGCTGTAATCTGAGATTCCTGTGAGGTGGAAATCTAACAGTCATGTCAACATCAGGTCATATAAAGACTTAGACACGTACACATATAGATATCAAAGACACAGAAATTGGCCATGGCCAGTGAAAAGTGCAGGGGACGAATTTACATTTTATTAAAATTGTGAGGGACACTTCCCCTGCATCCTCTGTGGATTCTACGCTCATGGATACATAGAGTTTTGAAGTTGTATGAATGAGAAAAGAATTCATTCATTTAGAAAGCTGAGGTTATCCAATCGTTCTGTGTCAAAGCACTGAAAAGTGATACACAGTTCAAATCATAGACCACTGTTGTGTTTTGAAAATGTGAACACAGGATTCATAAATCGATGTAAAAAAACCAAAAAACCCCCCAAAACCTATAAATAAGACATAATGCAGAAAGTGAAGATGATCACTGACAGAGAGAGAGAGCAGAAAATGTTGTGACATTCACATGCATCTATTTACAGCTAAGACCAGAATGAAGAAGTGACACACAAGTTACAGTTATATAACTTTCCTATTACACTTTATATGAGTTATTATAGATACATTCACTAAGACAGGGAGTTTCAGAGATGTAATTCATTGAATAAATGTAATCATACAGATGGTTTTTTTAGTCGCTGATGAAAAGTTTTGGCACCTAGAGCAGGGCTCTATAGTACGAACATTTCACTCGCATTTGTAACTGAAAAGTACTCTGTGTGACTGTGAATAAATATTTAGGTTGTTTACCTTGTTCTAGTGTTGTTGAGGATGATGCAGGTGGAGAGTTTGTTGTTTTACTCTGAGACAGTTCTGATGGAGGTGTTGTGTCTGTTTTCCTCGAGTGTGTTGAAGTTTCTCTTCTTCCTACTGAAAAGACAAAACTTACTCAAACTAATTACTTTTTTGGATCAAATGTTTATTCAAGACTGCAAACAGTGTTAATGTACAAAGATACACTGGTATAAAATAAAAATAAAAAGATAGAATAAAAATTGTGAGCTTATGTTAATTTCATTCCCAAACACGGAGATCATGTACTCTCCCCCTTTCTCCCTCCCTCTCCCCTTACAACATGTTAAAGTGCAGTTATTGACAATATATAAAATAAGATAATATCACAGTCATTCAAAAAGATGAAGGAAACAGTTTTTTTTACATGACTATATATAGTCATATATGCTTCTCCTGAAAAGCTTTCTTTGGTGTGCTTTTGCTGTGGCCAAAGAAGCTCTATCTTTGATTCGTCTGTCCAGAGCACATTATTCTAAGAGGCCTGGTCTTTGCCTAGATGCTCATTGGCAAACTGTAATCTAGCAAACAATTTTTCCTGGCATGCCTCCCGTGCAGGTTGTCACGGTTCCCCCTTGAAGCAGAGCGCGTGCTTGTATGTTGTGACATTAGGACAGCGCGTGCTTCTGCGCGTATGCGCGAGCACGTGCTTTGTGTTGACATCAGTGACAGCAACGCACATGTGTTTTGCTTATGTTCGTCATGTCCCCGCCCCGTGTCTGTCATAGGTTGTATCCCCACGTGTGTCTTGATTTTAAACAGCTGAAGCCGGTTTAGTTCATTCATGCCGGTTTAAATAGAACGTAATTGAATGTAAATGTTATTTCATGTTAGTCGTACGTTCACGCTGGGTTATCCGCTCCCAGATCCAAGTTCACGTCCTAGTTCTCGTTCATGGTTCTGTTCATGTTTGTTTCTCGACCCTGTTTCTGGTACCACGTTTCTGATCTCTGTCTTGCCCCATTTATGCCTGTTTGCCGTTCGCCTGACCTTCGCCTGTTTTTGGATCACGTTTTGAATTTGTCTGCCTCTTTCTAAATAAACCATACTCGTTCTTCTGCGATTGCATCCTTCCCCTTTGTGAGCTCCGTCACGATTTGTGATACAGGTGAAATTTGTGGCATCTCTTTCAGATTGTAGAAGCATGCGTTTTGAGAACAACAGTTGTGAGACTTAGTAGCAGACCCTGTGATTAAATTTTGGGGTTCTTGGAGACTTCTTTTTGCATCGGATGGCTTGCTCTAGGGCTGAATTTGCTGTTCATGAAAATTTTTTATATATATTTTTTCATTAAAATTCTGAAAATTACTACAAAATGTCAGTGTCGTGTTATTTGATAGATTGTATCATCTTTATTAATAGCCACTATTTCAAAGAGGATCAAATGTTTGCTTGTCCAAACAATTTCCATGGGCTGTACTTCTGTTTTCACATGACTATGCTTTTATGAATGACACGCTACCATCCTCACAGCTATAGCTTTACAAAATGCTAAAAGAACGCATTTGTTTCAACACGACACGTGAAGTCTGACGAAGTAGATGCAGCAACATCATAAAATTTATTAGAAAGCTCTGGACATTTCCTCAAGTGCGACTCTTGAATAAGTGCCAGGTCAATGTGCTGTCTATGCAAATAATCAAGTCAGGCAGCTCGCTGGGATCATTTAATCTTTTCACATTCCAGCTAATTATATGAAGAGTTTCTGTTCCCATATGTTATGATGGTAACATAATATAAATAAACGCTATGTGAACATTAGCCCTGCAGCTCCAGACTTCTGAATCAGCTGTCTTCTCCGAGATCTTCTCATAGGTTACAAGTTTAGTGGAACATTTTAAAAGATTTGTTCTGTTTTACTTGACTGCTCAGGCTGGTAAATCTGACACACAGCATTTGAACAGCCAGACAATTCCATTTGAATGTTATCTAATCTGTATTGCAGGATTTTACTCTCTGCTTTGGTAAACAACTGTAACATCCCCATAAATGAAGGCTATGAGACTTCCCCATCTTGCCCACTTCATGTGTTTGTTCTTGTAGTGTCTGCCTGCCGATGGGCTTTCCCTGGCTTGAAGTCATAATGTACTTGCCAAATACTAAATCGTTGAAGAATAGCCAAAAATTTAGTTAATTCCTATTGATGTTGTTGAATATGAATAGGGTCAGTACAGCCACTGAACTAATGCTCACGGGTAATGTGACTCTCCACTAATAACTGTAATTAAATAATTATTTATTTAAATAAGTAATTAATGGTTAAATAAATAAATAAATAAATTATAGATTAGACTGAGAAATATGTCATGTCCAATCTGATACCAGGCCAAAGTTTCAGGCCAGTCTGATATCCATAATCAGTATTTACTGTTATTTATAACTTGATTTTACTGTGTCACAAAATGACTCATAGTGTAAAATCCTCAGTTATGGTAAATGGAGAAGACATTTTGTTACATAAGTATAATTCATTTGAACACTGATCAAATCTGTTTTCACTGAATATCAAACTTTATTGTGTAATTAAATACTTTACCTTTAACATGAAGCTTGATGTCTCTGTATTCCTTCTCAGCATTGCACCAGTAGTCTGTTGCATCCTCTTCTCTCAGGTCAGATATGAACAGAGACAGATTACCAGGAGAAATGTGATTAAACAGCTGACGTCTGCCACGGTAGTGTTCCTCGTTTAACACTTCTGTTGGAGTTACTGTTCTGTAGGTCCACCAGGTGAATTTCTGAGGTTTGGTGTGCAGGTCAGAGCAGGAGCAGGGGATCAGCACTGAACCAACTTTGTGTCCTGTGATATCTACATGTTTATCACCAGAGAGAGAACAGCCTACAGAAACAAACATACAAAAACTCTCAATCTACTGAATACAATATGAAGTACAATATTTCAAAAATACATTTTATGAAAATGCTTATGCATTTAATCCCTAATCTCAGCCCAGTTCCTAACTACTGTGTGTGTTACACTATCTTGTGATCATGTGTGTAATTTATCTTTTAAATCCCAGAGAGTCACTTGTAATTAAACAGCTGTGGTTAGACACCATGTTATAACTACATCTGAAAATAAAGACCACTTGGACAGAGTAATACTACAGGATATGCAGATTTCTTTAAACTGACCAGTTCCCAATTTTTTCCAATTACTTACACACATTTCTCAATAATGTAAAAAAAAAAAAAAAAAACTCACACAGTTGGCTTTACCAGCGTTCAGCTCAGTACAGCAGATAACCTCACATCCATAATGACCTGTCATGGGCATAGATTTGGTTTGAATATTGGGGGGTTGAAGTGTGAATGGGTATGCTTCCTGATATTTTTAATTAAATAAAAATAATAATAATAAAAAGAAAAAACAGCTTTGTTATATCTGCAGTGTGATTACATAATTATCCCCTGCTTATCTATCCTTCGGTCTATCTACCCATCCACCTATCTGTCTAATCTATCTATCATCCACCCAGCTGTCTAATCTATATATCTATAATACACAAGCATTTATGATCAAATTATTGTTTCATTAAAACAAATTTCATAGGACATAATAACAGTTAAAATGAATGCACACTGTAATTTACTAAAACTCACACATTTAGTGTGAACAACCTTGTTGTTGATAATAATGGGAACTATGAAAATAAAACTAAGCTAACATAATTCAAGGCAGTTCTATTGTTATATCACATATATTGTAGCTAATTCTAATTCATTCATTGGGCTGAGTGTCATTAGATAGATTACACCATATTATCCTACCTCCTCCTGAGTAGTGTACATGTTTATTATTATTATTATTATTATTATTATTATTATTATTAAACGGTCCCTCTCTCACCAGAAATGTAAAATAGTGTGCTGATCAGCACTTCTCTTCATCTTCAGAGCTACTTGTGTCCCATCTTCTACCGCTTATTCCTTACAGGGTCACAGGGAACCTGGAGCCTATCCCTGGTAGCATCGGGCATAAGGCGGGGTACACCCTGTTTAGTATTTTTATATGATTTATTTTGACAAACTAACAATTGATTTGGGAAACCAATAATGTTACAAAATAAATAACTTCTACATATGCTTCATATGCTATAAATCCAACTCAATTAACCAAAATATTAGCAAAGTATCTCTCTTTCTCTCTCAACAACATACACCTGTGTATACCTGAAATACACCCCGGATTGTACGTCAGTCAATTGCAGGAAACACACACACACACACACACACACACACACACACACACACACACACACACACACACACACACACACACAC
>JAOUWY010000078.1:20402188-20412702 GCA_025728095.1 Prietella phreatophila | reverse complement strand
CTGGGGGAGGAAACCGGAGTACCCGGAGGAAACCCCCGCAGCACGGGGAGAACATGCAAACTCCACACACACGGTCCTGGCTGGAATCGAACCCCCGACCCTGGAGGTGTGAGGCCAACGTGCTAACCACTAAGCCACCGTGCGCAGGGCCTGGGCAACTTGCAATAACTAAGAGAAACCTGAATTCTGCTCTCTACCAGAAAATCCTAAAGGAGGATGTCCTGTCTTCAGTCCGTAAGTTGAAACTCAAGCACAACTGGATTATGCGGCAAGACAATGATCCAAAGCGTAGGAGTAAATCCTAGTCCTAGAAGTAAGTGAAAGTCTGATCTCCAGTTATTGGAGGTGTTTGGTTGCAGACACAACCACATTTAATGTTTAAGGGTGAAATTCACATTGGTGATAGGTGTTGGATAACTTTTTTGCTTAAGTAAAAAAAAAAAAATTATAACTGTATTGTGTGTTTACTCAGGTTAATTTGTTTTATCTTGTATTTGTTTTGAAGATCTAAAACTATTTAGTCTGAGATATGCACGAAAAAAGAAGAAATCAATAAGGGACAAATACTTTTTCACAGCACTGTAGAGCTATACTTTCTGCTCAGGACGGCGCTTCACAGTACAGATGGATAATGACCAAAACCATACCCTGAAAGCACCCCAAGGGCTTTTTAAGGCAAAGAAATTGTATGTTCTTATATGTCCAATGAACTCAACCCATTTGATCATGCATTTCACTTACTGAAGACAAAACTGAAGGCAGAAAGAGCCACAAAAATGCCTGGCAAAGCATCTCAAGGGAGAAAACTCCGCATTGGTGATGTCCATGGGTTCCAGACATCAGGAAGTCATTAACAGCAAAGGATTGGCATCCAAGTATTAAAATTAATCCTAATATTTACACTTGTTAGTTTGCCCAATTACATTTGAGCTTGTGAGAATGGAGGGACGCTGTAAAAAATATTTCTGTTATTCCAAAGCAGTTAATGCAGTATTTCTTTGTTAAACCCCTGGAATTAAAGCTGAAAGTCCACACTTCAATCGCATCTTGATTGGGTCGTTTTGAATCCGTTGTGGTGGTGTACAGAGGCGAAAATTGTGTCGCTGTCCCAATACTTATGGAGCTGGCTGTATATACAGCAATCCACTGATATTTATGTAATGGCCCAAAGTAAAGTTTGTTTATGTAGCAACCCACATTAGTTTTGGATTATTGCATCTAAACTCCAGACGCATCAGATAGTCAACGCACACTGTATAGAGATGTCATCAAACCTAAATACCACTAGTAGGATTTTCACATGTACTGTTAGATGTGCCAAGTAATCAAGTCAAGGGGAAAATGTCGAAAAACAAGATGCAGTAATTTTACAACCGTGACTTCAATTTCAAAACAACCCCTGACATCCACTCTGTGTGGAAATCATACTTATCTGCTAGGGTTTCAGACTCACTGCACTGACCGCATTAAACTCCTTACACAACGTGCTCCATGCACGAGCAAGGCGTGCAGTTTTTCATGCTGTTTTGGTGAATATATATTTATGGTTTTTAAAGTTTGCGGCGTCAAATTATGTAATAGGCAGAAAAATCCCATTTTAGCCAGATTCTTCAGCATTTTTTGCCACAGTGACATCTGACACACAACCCCCCCATTGCAGCTCACGTCGCATGAATGTAACTGCATTTTAAAAAGGCCCACACTATTAGAAATGTGCAAACAGCTCATAACTAAAGTACTAAGATGTGTTACAGATATCTGTGGCACTGAAATAGAATAATCTGCCCAATTTCAGTTTATTAGCAGGCCAAGAGCAGTGTTTTATAAATGACTAAAGTACTCATAAATATTTGTGGAGAATGGCTTGCTCAGCTGTTCATTAGCTTGGGACTGCAGCCTGGCCTCCATGCCTCCATGTCACCTCCACTGACTGGGAATGCAACGTAGGGGAATAAATTTATTTGGAAAACGGCTGCTCGCGATCTGGGCTCGGCACAATCGAGTGTGAACGCAGGAATGTGTGACGTCTGTTCGCCAAAGGGACGATTGGACCTAAAAATTCTGTTATTTCCTCAAAAGAGCTCACAGAACTCACAAATAGCGTCATTAATAGCAGGCTTGTGTGAAAACATTTGATTTGATACATCCTCCCAAATCAAGTCAAGGCATGAACATTTTTGCAACACAGAATGTCTCGTTCACAAAGGCCCAAGGCAGAGACATTGTAACCAGTGTTGAGGTTTGGAATGAGCATTCTTATATATATAAAAAAAAATTGTGCTGAGTGTGAAGCGAGGTTAAGAGTTTCAGAGGATTAAATAACACACTGTAAAAATGTTGGGTTTGTAGAATTTAACGTTTAGTGTCAGCCAATTCACAGCAGTCAGTTTAGATGTGACATTTTAATTACAACGTAGTGTGTCATTTTTTTGCTTAAAAAGTACAGGCATGCCATCTTTTTGGAAGGCACAGGCAGACATCCTTCAGTCTGCATGTGTTTAATGCAAGAGCTCACACCCAGCTTTTCCTGGATTGGCTCCAAATCCACAGCAGCCCTGACCAGGATAAAGCTTACTGAAGATGAATAAACGAAAGAAAACGGCCGATTAAAAGCCTGGCACCTGTGGGCAAAAAGGATCCTCTTTTCTTTTGTACTTCATCGCGTACAAACTATTCAACTCTTCTTCATGTGGTGAATTTTGAAGTGTTAATATCAAGAGTGGTCTGAATATCAGACATTTTCCAGTCAGGAAGATAACCTGGCTCAAGATTCAGCAGGTTTCTCCTCCTGTCATTTGCAAGCTGTAATACATGACTTGGAATGAGCCTTTGGAAATCAGTACACACTTTTTCAGAGCAACTAAACTACACTTTAGATGTCTTTGTTGGTTAACCAGAATGGCTTGTTGAATCTTGTATAGATAGGAGAATATATTACAAAAGACTGATTGACAGTGCAAGAGAAAGTCATGTGACTTGAGCATGCATGCATACATGAAGGTCTCAGGGATAAATGGTCAACAAAAACGTTCCGTAAAATTGATACACGATGTGCTAACGTTACTGCGGCTTCACTATTGTCGCCATATGGTTATTCTTTGGACGGGGCTTGTGGAAAATTAGTCAATCATCTCTCCGCTTCAAGAACCGTTGGACTGATTTACACCACAATTTTTCTATTTGTTATTTTTGGACTGAAGAACTTGGTAATAACGAAAGAGTGGATACTGCATACTTTTAAAGTCTAGTGTAACACTCATTTGCAGTTTTCCTCTGTGAGAAAACTATGTGAAGGCAAGAGAAAGTAGAATCGCTTTACTGATATCTTTCTAATATTCTTATGCCTACAAGCTAACCATTTCATTAAAGATCAATGCTTATAAAGTTACATGACATTTCTATAAGCGTACTTTGACAACTAACATGAACATGCAATAAATAAATAAATAAATAAATCTAAAGAAAACGTACTCTATGAGGCATTGGCTGACATGACGACTGCCTTGGGCTGGTAACTTGACGCGACTTGACACTTTGGGTGCTGATTTACACTTGAACACTGTGACGACTGGACGTGTAGCTGTGCGAACATCTGGTATATCAGAGGCATGTGATCGTGATGATTTTAGATGTCAAACATCCAAATGAAACTCTTTCTAGGTCAGAAACAATGCAAAACTATCATTATTGTGTTATTCAAAAGTATCCTAAAATGAGGAATAATAATTTCCTGTAGTAGGTGTCTTTCATCTGGAATGTAGTATACTTAAAAAAAAATTTAATTTAAGGGATATAATTGGACACTACACGCACCTTCCCAGGTAAGAGATACATACTAAAGGTACAAAAGATATTTCCTTGAAAAGGAAAATTACTGTTTGGCACCATTATTCCTGAGAGTGTATGGCAATGGCATGGCACTTTAAGAACAGAGTCATATCTGTAGCTCTTAATTTAATTCCTAATGTTAAGATATTTCCATAATACTTTATTGATAGTTGTGCATTGTCTCTGACCATAGAGAGAGTTTGGTTTTGATGTTTGATATGTCACATATCACCATTATATGACTCTGACCTACCAAAGGTTCACAGTTGTCATGAGGTTCACCGTATGACATCCTGGAACATGTTATAAGACAGATGTTATGTCAACCTGCTGTCAAGATCTGTCACCTGCTTCAGATTTAATGTCAGCTTCAGATCAAGTTTGACCCAAGCATGACAGCTGATGGCAACAAGAATTTATTTTTAAAAATGTAAAGCTGATGCTATTTGACAGATATAAGCTGATGTTCCGTTGATATGTTGCGCAGTTGTAGGCTAGCATGCTACCTCCCAGATTTAGCTCAGTAGAGTTATTATTGCAACTAGTGGTCATAAATGGGAACTGCAACAAGCATTAACAAAGGCCCATTGGGGCGGGAATCCTGCTGCCCCATGCTTGCTCTATGAATATTGTAAGTGCAGATGATGCAGCAGTCATAGCTATGGTCATAGTTATAGTCATAACCTGTTAGATTAGATTGTATAATAGTCATAGTCATAGTCTGTTAGATTAGTTCACTGTTCATACTGCACTTGCATCCATCCTATCTTCCTCACGTCACAAAACGTGACAGAATATTCCACCTCACAATGGATGCAGCATGAGGACGAGAGAGAATTCACGACTGAGGGCTGTGGGAAAGAGACTTGGCTTCAATATCCCACTTGCAAGAAGCTGATTCTCCAGGAAGCATTTTTCTGCTCAAAGGAATACTTCAAGAGCAGCTGGTGTCAGCACCAGCATCTACACAGAAAAGCCCCTATGACACTACAGCCTGAAGTCAACATAGTGACCTCAGAACCAGAGCTCAAACCTGAGACCCACAAGGAGGTCTCACCCGCCGAGCTCCAGCCAGAGGTCCACATGGTGGCCGCAGAGCTCCATCACGAGACCTACAGGGAGGTCTCAGCTCTGGAGACCCAGCCTGAGGTTAACCTGGCGACCTCAGATCTCGAACCTGAGACCCACGAGATGGGCTCATTGGCCGAGCTCCAGCTAGAGGTCAACAGGGAGGCTCCAGCACCAGAGCTCCAGCTTAACGTTCAGGACGGGGGCTCAGCTCCACAGATCCATTGTGAAGCCCAGTTAATGTTCCAAGTGTCTGCTGAAACAGACAACCAAGCCCTGCTCATGTTCAAGTCTACTGACACGGCCGACCAAGTCCTACTCAAGTCCAAGTCTGCCAACATGGCTGACCACATTCTGCTCAGGCTCGAGTCTGCCGACACGGCTGACCACGTTCTGCTTAGGCCCAAGTCCGCCAACACCGACAGCCAAGTTCTACTCATGCCCGAGTCTGCCGACGGGAACAATCAAGTTCTGCACACGCTTAGGTTTGCTGTCATGGACAATCAAGCTCTGCTCACACCCAATCCTGCTAACCCAGTTGACCGAGTTCCGTTCATGTCCAAGCCTGCTGACCAATTTCTGCTGACGCCCAAGTCTACCAACATGACCGACCAAGCTCAGCTCAAGCTCAGCTCAAGCCCAAGTCTACTGACCCAGCTGCCCAAGATCCGCTCAAGCCTGAGATTAACCTGGCCGAGAACGTCGCTCTGCTTTTCTGCTCCGACGAGGACGTCGCTCTGCTTTTCTACTCTGACGAGGACGTCGCTCTGCTTCCCTGCTCAGCCGTGTACCTTGCTCTGCCTTCCTGTTCTGCAGAGGACATCATAGTGCTTTCTTGCTTCACCGTGAATGTCAATCTGCATTTGTGTTTTGCCAAGAACGCTGTGCGGTCACCTGGCTTGGCTTGGGACATTCAGCCCAGGGGGCCGGGGCCACCAATGAAGATGGATGTCTCGTGGCACTCCAGGAGGAGTACTTTCGGAGTGGCGGGGGGGGCTCTGTCATGAGTCCCCCTTTGAGCAGCGCGCTGTGGAGCATGTGAGCGCATTGCTTCTCCCTTGTGGACAGTTGTGACATTTCGACACATGCATTTGTTTATGTTTCTGTTATGTCTCCTCCCCGTAGTGTCATTGGTTGTGGATTCATGTGTGTCTGTATTGCCTTCAGCTGCTAGCAATTTAGACGCTGATCATGTCGGCATATATACCGCATGCCTCCCAGCACACAACGCGGAATATTGAGTTAGAATTAGATGAGTTTAATGTGTTTTTTTAGTCAGAGTTATAGTCATAGTCTGTTAGATTAGATTGTATAATAGTCATAGTCATAGTCTGTTAGATTAGTTCACTGGTTTCTACGCTACCAGTCCCTTGCTGTTGTTTATGTTTCATGTTTGGTATATCGACCCTGTATCCCATGAACGCGACTTTGATCCCTGTTTTGCCCAATTTTATGCCTGTTTGCTGATCGTCTGACCTTTGCATGATTTGGATTACGTTTACGGATTACGATTTGGATTTTCCTGCCCTTGTCTCTTAAATAGAACTGTTCATACTGCACTTGCATCCGTCCTATCTTCCTCACGTCACTAAACGTCACAGTACGGGGTTCCTCTAAAATTTCCCTTTATTGTAGCCTATAGCATAATTCAAATGTGATAGCCTCTATTATTTGATGCTTTGTCGTTATTAATGTCATTTTTCCCCACCCAAATATATGGTGAGGAGCTGCTTCTGGAATAAACCTTCATAAATGTCTTAGATGTCATGTAGGCCTTATGTACGTGTCATGAACACCATTTTTATGTTATCCCTCTAAAGTCATTGTTCATTATGCAGTTATTTATGTTAAAGTATAGTATTCAGTAGCAACTATGAATGATTGCACAAGTACAGTGAAACTAAAAGGAAAGGTCTGAAGCGGCTAGACATGAGCCACACCAGTGAGTGAAAATTGAAAAAGGAAAAAGACAGTTTAATTCTACTGTGGTTAAATAGACTAGCCCATCATTTGTCACATGAACTGCTGTATAGTGCTGTATGTCAGAATGTATCACAACCAAGCTAAGGTGAAATATCAGCTGAAAAATTGCTCTGAAATTGAACTGTGTAATACTTTAACTGAGTGGATGAAGGACTATTCTTCTGTAGTTATCCAGAGTCCTTCAAGAATGCCAGAGATATTATATTATATTATACATATTTTGTGTCATTATGAGTAATACCAGATTACTTTAACAGCTGTCCTTATACCTGTGCACGACTAATGAATGTTTATTATATCTTTCTGCTCGTTTTTTCGCACTAAAGCTTAGCGAAGAATGAACAGTGGAGTGGGTCGTGGTGGTATTTGATCCAGGGGAGTTATTGTAGCGTAAGAGTATCAGTGGAAGAAATTTGGAATTGGATCTGAATTGGGCCAAGAGGCCCCAGAAGCAGGAGGGTGGGGAGGAGGTGGGAGTGGAGGGTTAGTCCAGAGTGAACGTAGAAAGCGACCGAGTGTGAGTAGTGAGCAGAAGTGGAGCAGGTTAATCCAGTGCAGCAGTGTCAACAGGCAGAGATGAGGGAGAGAGAGGAGCTGAAGAAAGCCATCGAGCAGAGCGACAGGCTGCTGTCTCGCGTCCGCCAACTGGAGGAGGAGAACGCCGGACTTAGCAAGGAAAAGAATGACACTTTCGTTAAGATGCGTGCTGTAAGTAAGTAAGATGCGTGCTGTAAGTAGACCGGGAACCTACCTATAAGATTGTTGGTCATTTAGGATGCAGTCACTTACACACATGTTAAAGTTTGAAGAGTTTTGTTTTTAATATACCGAACATTATTCTAATTCCTCTTCCATTTGGTAGAAAAAGAGCTACATTTAGAAACAGTGTGTTAGTAATGACAGAACTTAGCTCTGTATCTTCACGTACAGGAAACTGTGTAGTCTGAAAGTGGTAGCCCTCGCTGAAAGCCACAGTCCCTCCTGTTGAGCTGTGGAGTGATGATAAGTGGGTAGCAGAGCTCACTGTTGAATTATTGCTCTTGCCTTGCCTCATTGGGCTAAAATATGGCAGGCATGGTGGACAGAGACATCTGCATGTGGAAAGGAGGCACACTGTGCAGTGAAATTGCAGGTATTCTTTGGAATGGAACGGCCCAGCATTGAGTTCTGCTAATATGGCTGATTATTTTCGCTGCTGATTGCATTAGCAGATCCTCCAGATTCACTCATAGTCTCCTTTCCATCCACCACTTTATGCTCATTTTGACAGGGCTTGTATTACTGCAACTCCAGCTGGATTTCTATGTTAATTTCTTTGCACTCTTATGTTATTTAACATTTTTCAAGATACAATTTATAGCAAGAACTAAAACAGAGTGGCATGTACTGTATTTCATTTCACTGAACCATGAATATGAACCAAGCAGATATACTCATCATCTGTTGTAAACGTTCCAACCTATAAAGCCATGTGGAGAAGAGTTCTCCTGAAATAACGTTTCCCCTCAAGTTTACTGCACCTTTTATTGACAGTCATTTGATTTGATATGGAACTGCAGGCGTTTGCTGAGTTCTCCTTCTGCAGTGTAAATATGTGATTGAGTCTAATGTATATTTGTATCATTTTATTGCGATCTAAAACATTTCATGTTTGGATACGAATGGATGCAGTTACTTGGTGATGCAGAATGAAGGACACGTTTAATGTGTGAAATATTTTGCAAGTATTTTGCCCGTCTTTACTGGATGATGATCAGCAGGTGCTTCATGTTTGCCGATCTGAATGAACATGCTGGAACGTTGTGGTCGGTCAGTGGTTAACAAGTCACATCCGAATCATTTTTTAGGACTCCTGCAAAGCATGTGACCCAATGTCTAATACCGTTGGCCGATTTTAATATTTTCCAGTGTGCTCGGAAAAAGTCCTGCGCTTCCCAGTTTTCTTTTGCCTTTGTTCTCTCTTATGCTTTCAGCTGTGTCTGTGGGATTTCTTAGTTGTTTCCTGGAGAAAGATCATCATTCCATAAATAATAGGATCAGTGCCTAGTGTGTAGGCAGCCATGCTTCATTAACTCCTTGCCAGGCCGATGCAGTGTGCCGGAGAAGAAAGATGATTGGATTGTTGTCTGCACATAAAAGTAAAAATCTGCATCAGGTTCCATAGTACTCTATATTGGCCTGGGTACGTTAGCATTCTATGAATAATCTGAAATGTATACAATAACACTGCTGAATTCTTGAATCTGATCAGTCAGAAAGTGATTCATTTTCTGTAACAGCAAAGAAAATCACAGGTTTATGTTAATGCTCTTATAGGATATTGTTTCTATAATAATTCAATTCAATTCAATTTTATTTGTAGAGCGCTTTTTACAATAGCCATTGTCTCAAATTGTCCTGCTGGAAGATCCAACCACGGCCCATAGTAAGCTTTCTGGCAGAGGTAGTCGGGTTTTTATTTAATATCTGTTGATATTTGAGGTGATGATCCCATGTATCCTAGTTGTTGGTGTTGTTGAAGAGTGCCAATACGTACACAGATAGGTACAGTGCCAAAAAGTAACACGTTTTACTGAATCATCAATTTACATGCATCAAGATACAATTATATCTTTACCCCCGAGTTTGACATTTAAATGCATTTATTTGATCTCTGTATTTAAAACACAATAAATTAAACTGTTGCCAATGTCACTTGAATATTGTAATGAACTGAAACTGGCCTGGCTTCTTTAATGGACTCCTTAAAAAAGTGCAGCAAAAGCTCTTTTTTTGTTAATTCTCCAGTAATTGTGAATCAAATGTGAAACAGTTTTCCAGGAGCATCCAGATGCCCTATTTAAGCATGTGGGAAAACTTTAAGGTCTGGGCTAGCTTTAGAGTTTCTGTGGCCTAGGGAACAATTCCTGAATAAAACCCACCACCTGGTTCAGTCAGAGGGAGAAAAGTGAGATATACAAAGCGTGTCTCCTGTGTTCTTCTAAACTGGTGTTTTCATTAGACGGTAAAATCTTATTGAGCAATTATATAATTATATAATTATTAATTATATCTGATTAATCCGATTACAATCGAGCTAAAACTATAAAACCGCTGTTTTTATGACCATGCTGTCTCTATAAAACAGGTTAATTGAAAATAACTAAGGGCAGTACTAATATAAAGCACTACCACTTACGATTAGCTTTCATACCCATCTGTCCACATTTGTAATATGTACAGTACAACATGTTTAATTCGTGACAGATGGGATGCGAATATCTGCAATATTCAGCACAGTCTACAATGCACTGTATGCATAAAGATGAAAGTCTGTTCACTTTTTATTAGAAAGCTTATAAAACGTTTTTTATTTCCACATTTGTTTTCATTTGTAGACAAATGCATTTAATGAATTATGCATTGAATAAAACACAACAGGGTGTGCCGTTAAAGGAAAACAGTCCATGGTGGGATGGCGTGATGTTTTACCAGCCTGATGCTGATTCATTTCCAATTACAGCACATCCTGGTGTGTTTTATTCTTCTTATACTGCAGCATATTGTTTCTATAAAAATTTAATTCAATTCAATTTTATTTGTATAGCGCTTTTTACAATAGCCATTGTCTCAAAGCAGCTTTACAGAAATAGAAA
>JAOUWY010000078.1:20206202-20220829 GCA_025728095.1 Prietella phreatophila | reverse complement strand
AGATAGGACGTGCTAGTGTTTTCTTCTTTCATTCATCTTCAGTAACTGCTGTATCCTGTTCAAGCTGGTGGTGAATCCAGAGTCTATCCCAGGAACACTGGGCATGAAGCAGGAATGCACTTTGTCTAATACACCAGTCCATCTCAGGGCACCATGCACACACACAGTGGTGGTCGAAAGTTTGTCAATCCTTTAGACTTTACTAAATCTGCATAAATACGATCTAAAACATCATCCGATTTTCACAAAAGTCCTACAAGTAAACAAAGAACCCAATTAAATCATCAAACCTCAGCTTGATGAGCATCAACAACTCGTTTTCTGAGGTCCTCGGAAGTCTCCTTCGCTCGTGATGATACATTTCCACAAGCATGTGTTGTGAAGATCAGACTTGGATAGACCCCTGTTCTTTAAATAAAACAGGGTGTCCGCTCTCACCTGGTTGTCACCTGACTCTAATTTCACCTTCAAATTTAACTGCACCACACCATCATGTCGTATGATCACCTGCACCTGAACTTCATTCATGTTCACGAGCACTTGCAGGTATTTCTAACCAGTTTGCACTACATTGGTAGTCTTACGTTTTTCTTTCTTTGCCGTTGTCAATGTTGCTGTGTTTAAGGTCTTTGCTTTAGTGTTCTGCTGCTGATTCATAGTTCACTTGTTTCCTATTTGGTTGTGCTATTAATTAAAGTAAATTTGCACGTGCATCCGTCTCAACCTTGAAATCGTGGTGCACGTTGGACAGCCAATGTAGTGCCAACTGTGGCTATAAATACCTGTGAGTGCTCATTAACATGAATGAAGTTCAGGTGCAGGTGATCATGTGACATGATGGTGTGGTGCAGTGGCTACAGGGAACTGTAGTCCAGAGTTCCTTCTCTGATGTTACTTGACTGGATGCCCCTATGTGTAAATGTACAATGGTGCTTGAAAGTTTGTGAATCCTTTAGAATTTTGTATATTTCTGCCTAATAAATATGACTTAAAACATCATCAGATGTTCAAATAAATCCTAGAAGTAGATATATATATATATTTAAATTATAAATTAAAATAAATTTAAACGAATGAGATGAGTTCCTTTTCTGATGTTACATGACACATCCTCTGGGAGGTTGGAGGAAAGCAGAGAACCTGAAGGAAACCCATATGGAGACAGAGATTGCTGTATTACAGTTGATTGTGAACCAAACACAAAGGCACGTTATTTGCTGTTTACCCAACTGTATATAATGGAGCTGGAAATGCATTAGTGCATAATGGCTTTAGTTCTACACTCTAGTTTCATGGCCTTAATAAAGAAATAACTCTTCTTAAACGCTATCGTAGCTGAAAGGTTGTGGAGCGAGCCGACTTCCTTATGTTTACTTGCTTGAATTAGCTTTGGCTTATTTGCAATAGGAGCTCAAGCAGGGAGTTACTCCGTAAATTTGGACAGCCTCGTCATGACTGTTAGCCTGTTGAACTGACCTTTTCTTTAAGATAATATTTTATCCTCTTTGTAAGACAATTATAAATATTACACTACAAATTGCTGTAAGTGTGTGACTCATGTACGTCCACTGTCTGTGAGTCACCGAGCCCTCAGACTCCATCTCTGACTGATGAAGTAATCTACCTTCACTTCGAATGCACTTGAATAAGCAGAGTGGAATGGCTTTAGGAAACAGCAGCAGTGTGATCGTAATGACAAGTGGCACCAAGAACATTCCCAGCTTATTCCTGTCTTTAAAGGCTCAATTCGTCTGTGTATCTGCCTCCAACCCTTCCAGCATGACCTCAGCTCTAAACCGATTACTACACTACAGTGTCGCTCTAGTAAAGTGACTGTAACAGGCCCTGAGCTTAAGTAACCTAAGTACAAAAATCCTTCCTGTCAATCAGTTCATTCATTAGACAGATTTCTGGAGGGATTTGGACATGTAGAAAGAAAAGTTTGAAATAGTTTCTGCATGAAAAGAAACCACTGCCTGAGCATTTAATGCTCTTGAATAGCAATTTACCAACAGACGAAACAAGCAGTTTGCCTCGCATCTCTGGGGATGGGGGTTTGAATCCCGCCTCCGCCTTGTGTGCGTTGGAGTCTCCAGGTTTCAATCCCCCGGTCCAGAGAAATGCCCTGTACAGTAGGCTGATTGGTGTTTCTAAATTGACCATCGTGTGTGGAAGTGTGTTTGCGATTTTGCCCAGCGATGGCTGGGTCCCCATCCAGGGTGTCCCCCTGAGTTCCCTGGGATAGGCTTCCGGGTCCGCCGCAACCCTGTGTAGGATAAGCGGTATGGATAACGGATGGATGGACAAACCAGTAAAGTTGCTGCAAAATCTAGAAAAATAAGCAGGGAAAAGAAAAAAGAAATCTAACTGAATGTATTGGGAACCTATGTTTGACACACATTAAAACAGTTAATTAAAGCTTTCTATTAGAGAGTAGTACTTGGCTGCATTCTCTGTTTATGCGTGTGTACGAATGTGTGCGCACATGCCTGTGTGTGATTAAGCTGTATACACAAACACTTTCCATGAGCAAGGTAATTAGCCAGAGGAAGCATGAGTGAGAAACAGCACGCTTCAGATGACCTTTCACAACCAGTGAAAATGGAAAAGCTCAGGCAATGCGGTGATGCACAGCAGCGCATTCCAACAGACAAACATTTATATGACACGATACAGGAGTGCATTTCTGAAGACTTTAGCTAGGTCTCTGACGAGGACCATGACTGGAAACATCAGCGAAATTTCACTATCGGCTTCCTCGTGTAAATATCAGTAGCTGGCGTGAATGACCGTGAACTGAAGAACAAAGACACCGCTGACCCTTTGAAGAATCTTGAATTCTGTCGTCCTTGTCAGTTCTGGAGTCTGCTGCGACATTTGTATGGTACAGGCTTATCTCACAATAGGATTCATTGGAAGTTGCGTTTGCTTATAACACCCCGCTATTACACACACACACACACACGGCATATACTGTGCGTATGTGGCTGTCTGGGAAAACCCTTCACATTGTCAAAATGTGACATTTTGTACCGTATATAGAGTTCGGAAAACTACTGACTTTCCTGAACTGAAATGTATTTCTCTTCTGCATGCATCTCAATCACAAGTGAAATTCCATCCATCCATTTTCCATACCACTTATCCTACACAGGATCGTGTGGGAGCCTGGAGCCTGTCCCAGGGAACTGGAGGCACAGGACAGGGGACACCCTGGATGGTGTGCCAACCCATCACACGGCACAATCACACACACACACACACACACACACACACACACTCTATACACTCATTCACACACTACAGACAATTTGGAAATGCTGATCAACGCCTACAATGCATGTCTTTGAACTAGGGGAGGAAATCAGAGTACCTGGAGGAAACCCCCGAAGCACGGGGAGAACATTTAAACACGACACACAAAGGGTGGAGGCGGTGTGAGGCAAACACGCTAACCACTAAGCCACCGTGCCGCCCATGGGTGAAATTATAGCATTTTAAATTCAGAAAATTAAATTGAGAGATTTTATTCCACTTCCAGCGAATGATGCACCAATTATTGCTACATTTGTACCATATAGGCACAAACGTTGCTACCACTTTTTAAAGAATTATACGTTTACAATGGAAAATGAATTCTTACTTTGATTATCAGCATCACCCACAGAAGTCTCGATCTCATCAAGTCAGTTAAAAGAAAAACACTATAAGGATTTAAACATGAGTTTCATCATCATCTCTTCACATGTCTGTTCGCTCTTATGTCGCTGCGTACATATGGTAAACGCTGAGTAATTCACTCCGTCTCTGTGCTGAATTAGTTTTCATTTCATTAAATTCGGGTATTTAAACTTTTTTGCTTTTTTTAAAAAAACTTTGTTGTAACTTGTAACTCTGTTTCGATACTGTGACGGTGCAGAAGCATCACAGACAATGACGTTTACATGGACAGCGGTAATCTAATTATGGACCTTATTCTGAATAAGACAATATTGTGATTAAGGTGTTTACATGAGTTGCTTTTAGAATACTCCTTTCATGGTAAGGTTTTAGATTTTATAGAACATAGATCGACGAACAGCAGACGTCATTACGTCACCGCACCACGCCGTCCGGCCTTCGACCAAAATTTCACATTTCAACATACAGTTGGTCTTTGTTTTGGTATCGTATACAGTTTTGGGTGTTTTATTTTTAATTTTATGAAACCTTCAAGTGCAGTTATTTGTCATGCTGTACATGAAAATAAACGATTGCTTAAAGCTGTGGGCTCCGTCCCAAACCGCGTACTTACCGTCTATATAGTAGCCAAAATACATGTATTTCACCAACTATATAGTAGGTAAGAATGTGGTTTTGGACGCAGCCTTGTTTGCAATGAAACAGTTGAGCGCTGCCGTGTGTGATCGTGTCCTGTCGCAAAATGCGGTGAAAACTCCACACGACGTTAATAACGTGATTAAGGTGTGCACATGTCTGTAATACACGTCGATAATGCGACTAAAACAGGAGTACTCCACACGTCTTAACTCCATTTGTGTTTACTACAAGTATGACTTCAGGCAGATTAAGGTCATCGATAATCTCTGTTTACATGCTAGTTTCTTAATCAGAGTATCGTCTTAATCAGATTAATATCAGATTATTGTTGTCCATGTAAACATACTGAATTTGACAGTCTGTATCTGATCACTATGGCACATAGCTATTCAACGACTAGAAGAAATCGTGACATTCACTCTGTGAGGAAATCGTACTTAGCTAGCAAGGTTCTGAGGGCTTTACGGGCAGGGCTAGTTTTATATGGGGAGGTGGGGTAATATATAATAATAATTAACAGAGCTTCTCTGTGATTGTAATCCAGTGCGACCTGGTCATGTCGGGTATTTTTCCGGACTGCACGTTCCCGCGCAGGTGTAGATTACAGTGTCTTTTACCTACTGTAAAACGACCTGTAAAAATAACCCCAGGTTAAACTAATCCCATGCAAACGCACTCTCTGTATTTTTTTTTAGGTCGTCGGTTCGTTCCCAACATTTATGTCCAGTCTCCAAACGTCACTTCCAGACAAACTTCCAGAAAAATCTCCTCCCCAACGGAATGATTATGTACCATTTGTTCAAACAGCATCTGAGGACGTCATTCTCCCCAAGTTTCAGCTCTCGTCCAGTTGTTTTGCTTCGTCAGTGCCGTGTTGTATTATCGAACGCTGAGGTGCAGCAACATGTTATGTATGACACACAGGGCTGCTGTGATTGCTCTTCAGCATCGCGGTAACTTCTACAGAAATCTCTTATCCCGTGCAAATTGACGATACGTTTCCTAGTAAGAATTACTTCACAGCCATATGTCCTGAAATTTAACCCCGTCTGAATAGGGCTCTAGACAACTTTAGGCAGGCCGAATGCATTTATCTCTGCGTTTGTTAAAATGGCTCCATAGACAACATATTTTTAGGCAGACCTCAACGCAAGTTTATTCCAAACCATGGCTGTAATCTCAATAACCACAAAGAAATTAAATTAGTTTTTTTAGTATTGAAAAGGAGACAAGGTCCTGACAAGGTAGGTTACCCCTATTTGTTCATGTTTTCCTGTAGAGTCAGGACAATTTGGTCCTGATAAGTCACAAAACACACACACACACACACACACACACACACACACACACATTTGTCTTACTTAACTTGTGAGGACTTCTTATTGACATAATCATTAATTATTTATTTCATTTGATATCATTATTTATTCATTATTAAAGCAGAATAAAAAGCTGCACTTTTTGGCTGGCCACCAAAAGGTCCCCATAAGGTTAAAAGTGTCAAAAATTCCTATCTATCTACTATTGTCTATTGTCTGTCGTCATTTGGTTTTATTCTGTTTTCTATTTCTATTTACTCTGTTCAGCACTTTGGTCAGCTTCACTGTTTTATATATAAAAATGCTCTTACTTACTTACCAAGGTATAAAACCATGTACCACAGCACACGCGTTCAACTCTGACACGCATATCTGCATTTGTTTAGAATATGTCAACATTGTACACATGAAATTACTCGACCAAATCACTCCGTAGGACTATTCGATTTTTCATTAAAGTCTACAAGGGAATCTTTCTGTTAGATGTTAAAGATTCTTCTTTCATTATATTCCGCATTTGCACTGATTGTTGGTGGAATGTTTTGCTTGTGCGCTGATCGACTTCGCTGAACTTTGAAGGGTCATGATCATTCGAGTATGTTGTTTCAAGTGTATCGTACTAACGGATCAGAGCAGTCCTTCTTTCCAAGGGATTTACAAATGTAAATTTAGAAAAGCCTAAATACCTCAGGACTAATACGGTCAGTTTGTGTTTGTCTAATTGGCAAAAGGCTGTGATTAGTAAACAGTAAAAAATGTGGCATTCCACTGAAGAACTGGCAACTCCGAGGTCACCGTCATCGTCTTTTGTTGAACACTGTGTTAAAGTGCCTTTAGAGCGAGATTATTCTGCAGTTTTGAGAGCAAGCAGGCTAGTTCCACACTAACACTCGTGAAAGTGCACTTCCTTATAAGCATAAAGCCGTATAGATTTCCGTCTTCCTCTACGCTTATCGTTTCAGCTGAGTCAAACAAACAGAGAACACAGAGTCCAAGAGTGACCCAGGAACACAACTTAGATTGTATTTTGTGGATGTGTGGACTTACAGATCCACAGGCGCAATAAAGAATGGCTGTCGCACACGTTTAACCTTCTCTGTGTGGAAATAGAAGAACATTCTGACGTGTGTAGAGTCATCTTATCTGTCCTGGTCTCCTTGCGTGATTTGTGCTCAACCTCCAACACAAGCAAAGCTCTCGCCAGTGGAATTCGGTCAGACTTGGAGCCTCTGGGGATTTAGCACCCTAGAACCCTTCACAGCTTGGAGAAGCTAGAGTTCTGCACGTCAGATTGAGGACAAACTGCTCTGAAAAACAACAAACACAGCGGGGCTTTTGGCAAACATAGCACTCTGATTAGCATGCGCCTGCTTTAGTGTGGTAAAGCTAAGAACTTTAGCTGTGGTTAAATGATTTGCCATATAGTGCACTCTTTGTGGTGCAGACATTTTGTAATGTTGTCAGTGGACCATCAGCAGTGACCCTGGACAGGTCAGTGCTGTAGCAAATCCAGTTGGAAGTACAAAAGTACCATCATGCATAGGGATTTCCTTCATCTTGTAATTTATTTGATGATATTGGCAGGGTTGCCAGGTGTGTGGTTTATCTGCTGCGGTGGGTTAATATTTTCTGTCTGTGAGTTTGGGGTTTGATGCTAGTATTTTGTTTGGTGGGGTGTAGATCACTATATATTAAAATATATACCATTTTAACCAAAATCATTTTATCATGCCCAGATGCTATATGAAACTGACCCCCAAAACATCATAACACAGACATTACAATAGATATTCCCTTCATATATAGATTGTGCCCTGTGATGGACTGGCACCCTGTCCAGGGTGTACCCCGCCTTGTGCCCCATGCATCCTGGGATAGACTCCAGGTTCCCCGCGACCCTGAAGAAGGACTAAGCGGTAGAAGATGGATGGATAGAACACTTTTCATAGTGCACCCTCAAATAAGTGTTTTCCAAATTCAGGCAGGTTTACTGCTGTTTTATACAGTATTGTGTAAAGGATAGTCCATACAGTGGATAATAAATGAATGAGGGTATAATTTCAGACAGATCTCCTCTTTACACTAGTATTGGGCTTTTTTTTTTCCTTTTTTTTTTTGCAGGTACTCCTCTGTAGCTGGTGACTTTGTCACATAAACTATCCTAGTGCACATTCCAGCACTTGATAAAAAGGCTTTTAACTGCTTTATACAATGTCCTGCAATACTGTGCCAGGTTTGCAGTGGTAGCTAGGAGAATTCTCAGTCACATTACATATAGTGTACTGAAGGTATTGGACATACTGCCTGAGGTGTATTATTATGATAAGCAGGTGTGTGTGTGTGTGTGTGTGTGTGTGTGTGTGTGTGTGTGGCCAGAGACGGTGATCCAAATGACATCACATCACAGAACAGAAACACGAGACAGCTGTACATAGTGTTGCCACACACAAAACAGATACACCCATGACAAATCACAGTGGTTTTAGTAAACAGCAACATTTCTGGCAATCCAGAAATAACAAATAAGTAAGGGCAGTTTCACCTGCTTCAAATTATCCACCCTTGGCTCCAAGAGTCTCATATCTGGCCACAAGCTTCAGGATCCTGAACACTGCAATCTGATTGGCTCTCTGCATTTCAGTGTATATGTACTGTACTTCCATGTAAACATTTGAACAGCGATTTAAAAAAAGATTCCAACACACTATTCCTAAGAGAGTATTATTATTATTATTATTATTATTATTATTATGATTATGATTATTATTTAAATGAAGCAATTACTATCAATTAAATCAGCCAATCTTGCAAATAGTAAAAGTGTTAATTTATTTATTAATTTTTCAAAATCAGTCATGCAGCTTGTAACGGTGAAAGTAGGCAGTTCTTGTCTACATTTAGTGCCGAAAAACACCAGACACTCTGGTTTCTGTGCCTATAATTCTCTAATGTGGTTTCAAAGCTGAGCTATTCTGTAGTTTGATGGTAAGCAGGCTGTTTTAGCACCACTTGTAAAACAACACTTCCTTATAAGCGCAAGGCCTTATAGATTTCTGTATTTGTCTTATCTTTGGGAGAAATTGTGATCTCATTAGTGACTCCTCTTCTGAAGAACTCCAGGGACAACATAACATATAAAAACAGGAGCTGAGCCAATACGATGCACTGCTGTGTTACAAGACATTTATGGTGGCTTGTAAGTGCACATGACCGACCGAAAACACAAAAACAGATCTCAAAATGGAAATTCAAAATGGTCATTATTGACCATCACATGCTTGTTGCTGATTGGCTACAGTGGGCATCAGTCTCAGGAAATATGACAATATAGGAATGTACGAATATGTTCTTTTTTGTGCTTATTTTTATCCATGGCATTCATATGATGTTATTTTCTATATGCTGTCAACTTTGCAAATATGAGTTTGCGAATGGTGAAAGCTCATAACAAACATGTACACCAATCAGCCATAACATTAAAAACACCTGCCTAATGTTGTTTAGGTCCCCTTGTGCCACCAGAATAACTCTGACTTGTTGAGGCATGGACTCCACAAGACCTCTGAAGGTGTGCTGTGTTATCTGACACCAAGATGTTACGAGGTGGGGCATCCGGATTGGACTTGTTTGTCCAGTACATCCTACAGATACTCGATCGGATTTTGATCTGGGGAATTTGGAGGCCAAGCCAACACCTTGAACGCTTTATTGTGTTCCTCAATCAATTCCTGAACAATTTTGCAACATTATCCTGCTGATAGAGGCCATTAGGGAATACCATTCCCATGAAGGGTACTTGGTCTGCAACATTGTTTAGGTAGGTGGTACGTGTCCAAGTAACATTCACATGACTGGCAGTGCAGTGGTGGCTTGGCGATTAAGTCGGGTTACTGAGTGGAAGGTTGGGGGTTCAAGCCCCAGCACTGCCAAACTGACACTGTTGGGGCCTTGAGCAAGGCCCTTAACCCTCTCTGCTCCAGCGGTGCTGTATCATGGCTGACCTTGCGCTCTGACCCCAACTTCCTCCCATGCTGGGGTATGTGAAGAAAAGAATTTCACTGTGCTGTAATGTCTATGTGATCAATAAAGACTCATACATGAATGAGCAGAACATTGCCCAGAGCATCACACTTCCTCCACCAGCTTGCCTTCTTTCCATAGTGCATCCTGGTGCCATTAAGGGATGCACATGCACAAGATCCTGGCTGTCCACATGATGTAAAAGAAAACATAATTCATCAGACCAGGCCACCTTCTTCCATTGCTCCATGGTCCAGTTCATATGCTCATGTGCCCATTGTATCCACTTTCAGAGGTGGTGGTCAGCATGGGCACTCTCACTGGTCTGCGCCTACACAGCCCCATATGCAGCAAGCTGTGATGCACCGTGTGTTCTGACACATTTTTATAATAGCCAGCATTCACCAGTTCACCAGTTGTTCTTCCTTGGACCACCTTTGGTAGGTACTAACTGCAGAAAACATGGTGCCAAAGTTCAAAAGTGCACTGCAGCCAAACAGTGACAAGTACAGTACTTGGTTATTTATTATTCAATATGTCGTACAATTTCTAGGTCACTCTTTAAATGTAAGCAAATTTGTCACATTCACTATGTTACCTGTTTTGATCAAAAGTCAGATTTTCCATGAGACTTATCCCTTCTATTGAAGCACATGTTGGAATGAGAAGAAAGAAAAGCAGAAGCATTTCCATTGGTTGCCTAATAGACAACGATGTACTAAAATTAAAAACGTTTTTCCTTTGTGTTTTGGAGAAGTTTCGCATATAGACAACAACGTTGTCCAAACGATCCCCGTTCACACGGATCCGCGAAAAACGACAAAAAAGGCTGTATTACGCACGTCAGGCCAGTAGTTTGTACTTTGTACTGCACACATGAGCATTCATGTCAACGTGTCCGCCATATTGATCCGGGCCCTGTAAATGAATACAAGTAAACGGGGAGCTGCATTTTTCTGGATAAAACAAACAATAACTTTACATTTCTCAAACAATTTCAGTGGTTTATGATCAATGTAGAGTATAAAAATGTTCTGTCTCCAGTTACTTAGAATCTCAGTAGTTAGACTTTGAAAATTATTCACTGTCTTAAGGAATTGTGAAAACTTGCGCTTGGTGCTGTGTTGCATGAGAAGCATTTCTTGGTTTCTTGATGTATTTTTTTGGTAATTAAAAAAAAAAGAGTTCTGATAGCCTGTGGTTTGGAATGAAGGCCTGAACTAATGCAATACACCCTTTTACCACTTTCAACACAAAGGTCTGTATAACACAACACCTAATACAGTACTCCACAATATCTGTTCAAACCCACTACAAAAGGAACCGATGCTTTTGTGTGGCCTAGCGGAGGTTTACACAGACAGGGCACATTATTTAAACAAATGTAAGACCCAGAAGGATCATTATTTTGAGTTGGATCACTTTTGGCAAACTTGTAAAATGAGATGTGGTGGATTTTACAGGCTTTGTTTAGCACAAGCTCAAAGGCCAGCTCGAGACCACTCCACGCACTGATTTATTTCATTATTCCACATTCAACAAACAGAATAGGTGACAGCTGACCTACGATGTCCTCCTGAAGCCCTCTATAAAAGTCTGTTTCCATTAAAAGTTTCATTTATATACACCGTTTTGTGTTACGACTTTCACAGCTGAACTTCACGGTGCAACCTGGACGTCATGACGTACGGTGAAAAAAAAAAAAAAAAAAAACGCAGAAAAAAGAGGAGTTGGTTTATAAATATTATTTTTGTCATGTTTTCCATTCGATTTTGAGTAAATCGTGTGTGTTCGTGTGATTTGCTGGAACCTGTATAAAGCATTCTTTAGATGTAAGCCATATTTGCTTCTTCTAAGTCCCTATTCTTTTGGTTTCACTCCTAATTTATGTCGTTCCTCATGCTAGGAGAAAGACGCCATGGCTTAACAAATGCCTCTATATTACAGGATTATTTGTGCTGTGGTCTAATGAATCCCCTAAGACCTTGTATTATCTGCTGAAAGTCTGTAGGCTGAGGGATATGGGACACTGACTGCAGAACATAGCAATTTTTCCTGGGTAAATTCTTTGTCATTCATTTTCGTAGATTCGGCAGAACTAAACTAACACAATTACTATATTTTTGGCACGAGAGAAACGCGACTCCAAAATAAAGATTGATCACAGCGTTGGCTCTGTTGCAGATGTGATAATGTGCTACATCTGTATTTGATAATGAAAGCGATCTGGAATATTCCAGAAGCTTTTGAACAAAGACATCATTACTAAAGCTAAACAATAACTTTAAAAACTACTTTTACAAATTACATCTTCGAAATTACTCTGATAAGACAATTATGATAAGATCGATTCTAGTAATGTGATTTCCAAGACTGTAAAATTACGCTTTCGAGTTTCACTGCAAGTCAAGAAAATATCAATGTTTCTATTGGACTGTGCAACATTTCAACTGATTGTGCTGTTTTAGGCAGTCCTAACAACATAAATATTCACTACACAGGACACAACATCGATTAAACATATTTATACCTTGTCCCTACTCTCTTGTGTCAGCTAACACTGTAACGTCCCACTAACTTGTAGAGAATGTTTCTGGATTGCACCACTGCCAAAAATAAGGACTGTACACCTGTACTCCCTTCGAAAATCCCACAAATCCAGGTAAGAGAGCAGCAGTGGTGAGGTCATGCATTATGATGTCAGAGTTTAAAAAAAAAAAAGCATGACTCATCCCAGTTCTCTGATGGCTCAAGCAGGTCCACAGCAGAGACCTCTGAGGCTTTTGTGTATCTGAGTGTTTCACATGCCTTGTTCACAGGTTAGAAGCACATTTTTATTTTGTCACTCACTGTTGAATTACTAAAGATTTGGACAGGGACATCTCTCTGCTTGGACAAGGTGCCATAGAATATGAACCTAAAGTGACATATGGAACCTCAGTAACTCTGGTACTGATTCCATAAGCCAGGAGAACTTTATTTCCTGAATTCAGCAGCAGAGTTGTTGGCAGACATTTATTTCATAACGTTGTGGTTAGCACTAAATCCTTATTGGATTCCTTTCTCTCGCTGAAAGATCTTATCCAATTCAGGGATGCTGTGAATCAGAAGCTTATCCCTGAACACTGCGTACAAGGAAAGAGTACATTCTTGGCATCACATGCACACTCTCACACCTAGAATTAAATTAGTGTAGCCAGTCGACCAACAAGGCATGATATTGTAAGTGCTAGAGCTCCAATTATTACTATTTAGCCATCCATTTTTCCATAGCTTTTATCCTACACAACGTCATGAGAGAGCCTGGAGCCTATCCCAGGCACCTAGGGGCACCAGGCCAGGAAAACCCCGGACAGGGTTCCAATCTATCGCAGGGTACAATCACACACACGTCACACACTATGGACAATTTGGAAATGCCAATCAGCCTACAATACATGTCTTTGGACTGGGCGAGGAGGCCTGAGTCCCCGGAGGAAAACCCAGAAGCACGGGGAGAACATGCATACTCCACAAACCTCACCCCCACCCCCCTTTCCCATAAATGCTCAGTGTTACTGAGATAGGTGTATAACGAGGATGACAGGTTGGAAAACAATCTCATCATGCCCAAGGTATTATTTAATGTTTGTCACAGCCCTCTGTGCAAAGCCTGACATTTGTGTACTGATGAGTCCACTGATGGCTGCTGCCTCATAATCTCTGGCCTCCTTCACCAAAAGCTGTGGCTTCGCTGAGGCCTCGACTAATAGCTTTCTTTTCAAATGACTGCTTTGGTACACGACTTCAGAGGGGAGGCCCAAGCATGAAATTCAATTATGCAGCACACGCTGGGCCAGAAGCTGCCTGTGTTAATCCTCACCATGCCTGCAGGATTTCCAATACACACTACCCCCCCAACTATCCCCTCCCCCAAAACACCAAACCTCCCTGAGCGGAGGCCCAGGGCAAGAGATGGGTAAATGGTTTTCCCCCTGAGGAAATGGACGAGATTGACTATTTGTGGCAGAAAAGCAGGGCACACTACCTTAATGAAAGCATAACAATGACTTTACGATGGACCTCCTGGGGGTTATTGCTAAGAGCAAAATATGATCTAATACACTGATATGATGGTGCATTTTAAAAAACAATATTTTCAAAGCAAAGGAAGTCCACTGGGGGATCTGCTCAGGACTGGGTGGTTGATGATGCAATGAAGATGTGCAAGTGGGGATGGGGTGGTAATGAAATGCAAAACAAGTGCTTAAATGTCAAAATTAGGTTACACTGTTAACAGATTATGAAATACGATAATAAAATCATAAGTATTAAATCAGACTTCATTGCTTAAAAAAAAAAAAAAAACCTGGTTTGTTTTTCCAAGTTTGAATATGAATTTTTCTATTGGGGTTTTCCTTTTCTTTCGTGACTTCTGCCCCATTTTTAACAAGTGAGTGGGCCTAAGAAGGAGGAATATCTTTATGTTTCTTGGTCAATAAGATTTTGGATTGACCTCAACATTCTTAGCCATGCACACTCAACATCACAGATAGAACGCTTCACCAAGTCAAATACCTGTTACTACACAAACGATCATGTTTTAGAACAAGTGCATGAATAGAAACCTGGGATTTGTCTTGCAGCCAGGATTACGTCCAGAGCTGCTTTTATACACAATTAATCAACACCTTCTGACCAATCAAATGTGAGAATTCGACAGTGAAAAGTTTTAAATGTGCATTAGTAATTATCACAGCTCTAGCATTGACAAGAACTTTTGCAAATGGGTTGTGTGCCTCTTCACCCCACCTACATAAGGGGCAGCTGTGGCACAAGTGGTTGAGTGGGTTGTCCACTAATCGTAGGGTTGGAGGTTTGATTCCCGGCCCGGGTGACTCCACATGCAGAAGTGTCATTGGGCAAGACACTGAACCCCAAGTTGCTCCCCATGGCAAGCTAGCACCTTGCATGGCAGCTCTGCTACCA
>JAOUWY010000078.1:20194390-20206102 GCA_025728095.1 Prietella phreatophila | reverse complement strand
CACTAATCGTAGGGTTGGAGGTTTGATTCCCGGCCCGGGTGACTCCACATGCAGAAGTGTCCTTGGGCAAGACACTGAACCCCAAGTTGCTCCCCATGGCAAGCTAGCACCTTGCATGGCAGCTCTGCTACCATTGGGGTGTGGGTGTGTGTGTGTGTGAGAGAGTGAGAGAATGAGACACAGTGTAAAGCACTTTGGATAAAAGCACTATATAAGTGCACGTTTACCATTTACCTACATTTCTACCACCAATCAAATCTAACACAACATGTACAGGCAAAAAGGAAAAAAAATACAGTCTTAAACTGTTAAATTTAAGGCACAACACCTCATTGATTTTTTTTTATAGATTCTGTATCAATAGCGTACTTAGTTAGCAATATGAACTTTGTTAGCTATAACTTACCTAACTAGCTATCTTATAGGATTAGCTTGCTTATTTAGCTCACACTTGGTTAGCAACAAAGATTTTGGTAATTTTGTAAACGACAATATAATTAGCCGGCTTATAAACACTGCTAGCTGCAATTATCTAGCATGGCCAGTCATCTAAAATCTAAAATCAGAGTAAATGTTAAAATCTCATTAACTACCTAAATGTTTGAAAACCTTTATCAGCTGATTTTGATCCAATGATCCAAACAGTTTACCATTTCGTTTGTAACAGCTTAGATTAGCTGTCTGTGGCCGACAGTTAATTTCTCTTCCATTTTGTAAAAAATGGTTTTATTTAGGCTTAAGATTGTGTTGACAGTGACAAAAAAGGCTTTTGTCAACATTGGGCACTAACTGCATTCCACCCTGTTTGTTTTTCTAAAGCACTAAATATGTGCACCCTAATGGGGCCGTGGGTGAGAATGACTTACAAGCAGAATTACAACCAAGAAATCCTTTTTTTTTTCTCTTCCAGGTATATGAAACACCTGCTCGACAGTCAACACATTACATGCGCACTTGTACTTTGTAGTGTGTTCTCTATATTATTTAATATGGTTTTTAACAGTAATTCAATATAAAAACCTGTAATTGTAGATTTAAAAGGAACAGATAATGGAATCCAGACGGCATCATTTTCAGCACACATACGCTAGCTAGCGAAAAATGGTTACAATTATCATCATCAATGATAACTCTTTTGTAGGTTGAGAAAATAGATTAAAACTAAATGTGTCCATGGATATGAGGCTGTGTGTTAACCTAGCTGGATAGCTGACTAGTCTTTTGGTGGTGATGCCTCTTTGGACATGAATTTTTGTATCCACAAACCAGCTAGTAGTTATCATATTTCTGTTAACATTGCTAGCTACAAAAGCATTAGCACTGTGTTACCTTCGAGAAAATTAAGGCACAACCTGGACATGAAAACATACTCAGAATGATGTTTTACATTATTTAACATTAATCAGTTAAGTGTTAACTTAAAATTGATGGTTCAGTTAATGTTAGTTAACTCGCTTGCCAAGTAAGCTAGCTAAAGTGTTGTTAAGGTTAGCATTCACATCTATGATTAGACTGACATTTATGTTAAGTGAAAGGTTGTTGAAACTTGAAAATAAATTGGCTGAAATTTCAAAGAAGCTATGCTATAATAATACAGTCGTTAGGCTGGACCTGGATATTACTGGTCAAGTTAGCTCCTTTGGCCATGTTGGTTGAACTTCATTGAGTGAGTAGAAATCTTGTTACTCTAAATTCCTGTTGACCAGCTATTATTAAAGCCTACCTTTAATTCTAGGAGAGAAAAGTGACATTGGAAAACAAAAAACAAAACAAAAACAAAACACTCCTGGCTATATACTAATCTATAAATCTTATTTATTCTGATTGAAATTTTTGATACATTGGTCCTTACATTTGTTAACCATAAGAGCCTTCTCTTCTCTGATGAAATATTAATCCAGTTTGTGTGAAATCCCAGCCCACTGATCATCAGTGCACAGGAACCTTTTATATGGTTGAACACTGGCTACATTCCCTTTGCGCTAGTAATGGGCCCACAGCGATTGCTGTTTTAGACAAACAGAGTGAAAACAGCATCCAGGTCAGTGTCTGCTGTCAGAGTCTGGCCATTTCTGCTCCGCCCCAGGGGTCAACTTGGACACAGGGCTGCATGGACCGCCAAGAAATGCAGGGGAGGCTTCCTTCGAATGATCCTGAGTGGGAACACACTCTCCTGCTTTCTTCCACAAGACTCATAGACAAACGAGGTAACGTTTTGTACCCACATGCTTGCTAAGTATCTGGGGCCAAGCAGAATTTTGTGGTCAGATCCGGGGAGTCTGGCTTGTTGTTGAGTGCTGTGATTGTTATGACTTGATGAGCCATTGGTGGAGATTTATGTCCCCATCTCCGTCAGTAACAACATGTTTTGGAGTTGCTTGTAGCTGTTCCCAGCTTTTCTGGGTGCAGGAAGGACTGCTGGAACTATATTTATGGCTATAGACTATCAGCCATCTGGGGTGAAATCTATGTTTGAATAAGGCAAATAATCCTTACAAAACATAATTTTTCAGTGCGCCATACAGATGCATCCATCATTGGAGACATATTCGGGGACAGTGGACACACTTCTGGAATATTGAAATACTCCAGGAGGTATTAATGGCTTCCAAGAGGACTTTCTGAATGTATGAGAACTGTTCTCAATGGGGAGGAGAATTACTAGACAAGGGGTTGACAAATCACTGCTTATATATCAGTTTGAAATAAATCTGATAAACTCCAGTGACGTTTATTTATAGTTCCATCACATTGTGTGACTATACTTATTTTTGAATCGACGCATGGCTGAAAAAAGAGCCAATGGAAGCGGTCCATGATAGCCTTTCGGGGATTAAAGCAAGGGGAAACCCCTTTAGGTTACAAATAGCATTGGGTGGTAAAGGGCGGTAGACAGCAAAAAACCTCCCCAGTGTCTGTGAGTAAAATGGCAGCTGGGAAACAAGCCGGGTCACTGTTCACTGGTGCTCCTATGGGAGTTTAAACCCAGATGGGCCTCTTCAGAACACAGAGTATCAGAATGCCAGGGCTGGTGCATCAGATCGACCCTGAGAGACTGCCTGAGACCGTACTGGCCAGCAGAACTAGACTACTTTATCATATCGTCAGAGGTAGGCAGTTAGAGAAACACAGAATTAGAGTGATATGTACAGTCTCGCGGGAAAGGAAAATCCGCTTTCACACATGCACATTCTCAGGGAAATGGCAAACCAAGTTTCCAGTTGAGTGTTCATGTGTGATCTTTGGAAATTTTGTGTGGGCTAGTACCTTCTAGATAGAAATATTTCATGCTCTACATTTTTGTGAGAACATCAGTGATACCGTGCAGAAGTCCATAAGAATTGTTTTGGTGCTCCTATCTCCCTTAACAGCCTGAAGAAGGCATTTTAGAGCTGACCACTACATAGTTTATTAGAGAATAACCTAAAGTAACCGTTCTAGCTATTACCTATGGGTAAATGGTAACTTTATAAGCATACACTGTATACAGTCCTTACCTGAGCTGTAAGTCAGCATAGATAAGAATTAATGTGAAAACAAAAACCACTCATTTTGAAAGTGAGGCAACGGAGCGCAATGTTGAGCTCACGTCATGATAGTTCGTGTGGGAAAAACAAAAAGGGGCAGGGATTGTCACATGGGTCGCCCAGCTCCCAGAGGCTCTATCCACTCATTCACTCACCCAATCCATCTCTCCCTCTCTCTGTTTCTCTCGGTCTGGGGTATCATAACAGGACATGTAATACTACATACACTACATGGAGGTTAAATGCCCACAATCACACATTCGCATTTCTTTAATCAACAGTTACATATTGCAGATGTGGGTAAATACTTTATCTCCAGCGAGTGAGATTTCGCTCAACATGGCCAGTTTTGGCAAGCACTCTCAGATTTGTTACTGAACTGAACATGTGTGCGTTGACGTCATTTATTTTCAAGAGGCTTAACAAGGTTCTTAATCATTTTGGGTACAAACCATAGACAAAACATAGACGTGCTACTGATTATACTGGTATAACACTGTTTCACTTTTCAGCACAAGCACGCCTGTACAAGAAGTGATTTCCTTCAACTGAAAAAGTACTATTTAATCAGGTCTCATTTACTAGTGAATAAATATCAAACTAAAAATATTTTTAGCACCGCTTTACCACAATGTCGCTTTGTAGGGAATCTATTTTGATGTTTACTTAATACGCTATTCTTAGTTCATTGTGCCTTTGCACCTGTTAGTAAACAACTGGCAGTATTTTCAGTGTCAGAGGAACAAGGCCAGAAATAGCTTTCCCATGAGTTTAGCGTTTAAAATAAATGACTGGCAGGACACGCCCAGACTGCTGGAATGGCTCTGTCATGGGAACCTTTTCAAACTGTCAGTATGACTTGAACTTTAGAACGAAATCAGGCACGTGTAAATATCTATTTCGTCTGTGCTTGTAATAGCAACAGGTCTTTTGTGGGAATAAAATGTTTCATGGCAGAAAATGAAATATGCTTTAGGTATCCAAACTTCAATGCTTCGAAACACGAGTAGTACAGAAAGCAGATAACCATTTCTTCCATAAATACATTCATGTACGGAACAAAGTTTAGCTATTCTACAGAAAACACGATTCCTACACCAAATACTCCAACGGTGAAAAACGAAGTAAAATATGCACTTGGTCCGTTTCCGAGGACACATATGTACCTGAATATCATGGTCATAAGGAATCAGACAATCAGGAACAAATTGGATAAACATTTTGCATCCGTTCACCTTCATGTGCATTTGGAAGTGAAGCTGTCCAGCGGGAACGGGGCTGTATCAGTTGGCCACAAGCGCCTTTTTCCACTGCAGGGTTAGTTATTCATAATCGCCCAATAATTCATTGTTGTGCCTTGCATGTGGAGTCTACGTTCGTGGGGTTAAGACATGAACGGTCTAGGCATCTGGAGTAATAATAAGTTTCCATGCTCCTTCAGAAAGGGAGTGTATTTACTTTGAGGTTGCTTGAGATATGTGGAGAGACAAGAGTCCCAGGTTGTCATTGCTTGCAAGGCAACTTGGGTGGGCAGGTCTTGCCCATATGCATAGAGGCTTACTAGAAACAGGTCTGATAAGATTGAAGCATTTTGACAGAATTGATGCCAAATCTTCTCTTTAATGGTCAGGCATGCTTTTAACCCTGCTGGGTCATGTGTTTATGTATTTTTTATGCAAGGTCAGAATTGAAACATGGAGATAATACAAGATATGATTAAAAAAAAACATTAATACAAATACCAAAGGAAAAGCTTTATTGTACAAACAGTTTGAAGGAGCGCTCTAAAGAAGGGGTCTGATGTGCATTGCAGACGAGCTGAACTACAGCAGCACTTGGTGGAAGGCATTGAAATATTAGATTTTTCATCCTCTGTCTTTTGTTCTCATCTACTTTAAGCTTTTTGCAGGTAGCAGGATTTTTTTTTTTTTTTTTATCTTTCGCTTACTCATCCAACTTTTGTTAATGCTACAGTGGTGTTCAGGGTGTTTCTCCTTCCTTCTTGTCAGACTCTTTCCCATGGATCTGAGCTACAGTTCTAACCTCATGTACCACCTGAAGCACATTACTCTTCTCTGGCACTTACCACCGAACACCTGTACTTTGCTTTTGAAGGTCTTCCATGATACAGCTATCAGGCCGAGCACCGAGACAGGCCTCTATGCTTTCAAAAAAACCTTCACACTTGCTTCATCTCCATTGCCTCTATATCTCTGACCTGTCATTATGTTACTGTACCACAGGACTGCTCTGATTTGATATCTCTGACTTTACAAGACATGCACAGAAACTGCATGGAATCTACAGTTTCAGCCATTATTCTTCCAAAAAGCGAGATGTGCATCAAAGCACCACACAAGCTACAAATCACGCTCCTGTTAAATCCAGTGCAGACATTACCTGACACGTCCAAAGACACTCTCCGTCTTCAGTTAAGCAGAGAGGAATGTTCCACCAGCTTACTCTGTTTCTCTTACTATAAACCACTGCAGAGGAATGGTTTTCTTCTCTGGACAACAAAGCTGAATATTGTACACTGTGTATGTGTGTTTAGATTACTGTCAGGCTCTTTATGATTACTGGAAAAGTTTGAGGAATCTAAACTTGTTTTCTCTCTCTCTCTCTCTCTCTCTCTCTCTCTCTCTCTGATGCTATCTCATCTTTGTACACTTCTAATAAACAGTAAGCGAGAACTGTGTAACCTATTTAATGTAGATTCATTCGTTCTGTAATATACTGTACTTGTGTACCTTTTTAAAAGCGGTGCATAAAGAGTTGTCACCGAAGCTGCACTTTTAGATCCTTACTAAATAATCAGAGAATATTGCAAATAAATAAATAAATAAATAAATAAAGAAAAGAAATTAGGAAAAGGGTTTAGGAATGATATTTAACCGAGTGGTGAATAAACTGCGGTATCAGCCCTCCTGCTAAATGCATGGCTGCTAAATTCATGCTAAATTCCTGCTAAATGCATGGCTGCTAAATTCAAAATAATCAAACAATATGCAATTTTTTTTAAACGTCACACAGTAATTTTAACCCTTAAACTCCCAGACGTACATACTTTGTTCTTTTTACAGGTCCTTACATACCTTGATTAGAACTTTAGCTCCTGAATGTGAGTAATGTGAGCACATGAACCGGAACAACACGTCATCATTTTTTATCCATTTATAGTTACATTTAATGTTGTGGAACATCTGTTGAATAAATGACTGTGAGCTGTGCTCTTACAGAAAAATAAATCAACACCTTCTGACCAGTCCGATTTGAGAATTCAATAGCACTGTGATACGAATGGAATAATGCCTCTACGCAGTTGATTTTCTGCATTTAGTTGATTGTTTTCCAGTACCCGCACATCCCAAAGTCTTTAATTCCTCTTAGAGCACACATTCGAGCTGTTTTTAACTCCGTTTATTGTCGAGGAACGTGCATGGAACAAATTATTGTCAGAGCAGTGCTGTTAGAGATTGTTTGACCAATCAGAATTCAGAATTCAACAGAGTTGTGGTATAAATATGTAATCGTGCCTATGCACGGTTATTTCCACATTTAGGGAAGAACTTTGGGAAAGTCATGTGCAGACCAGTTAACTAACACACACACACACACACACACACAGATTTATATTACATTTATAAATAATACATTACATTTCTGGTAAAGGATGTGGTGAAAATTCTGAAAAACATAAAAAGGAACATAAAAAAGAGAAGAAACTATGACAACACTTAGGTTAAATATGGATCTACATCTATTATTAACACCAGAGAAGGTTAGTGGGATTTGTGCCAGATATATGTAGTGCGTTGAATGCCCTTATATTTTCTATTACTATTTCGGGTTCTACATGACACCAAGGAAAATGCGATCCTGCAAACAAGCAGAAAAACTCCCATGTAGCATGTTCTTATAAGACTGACTTTTTGTCCCTGATTAAGAGGCATGCAGAATATATTACAATTGTGAAATATTACTCTGTGGTTTGGACTTGACACCAGTCATTAACTCCTTTGGGTAACATTTCATGCGGTATAATACTCCAATTGCCAGTTCTATGTTCTAACCAAATGGTCGTTTCTGTGCCAGGAATCTAAAATGTGCTAAACCAAAACAGACATGGACCAAACAGAGTGTTTAGATCAGTGATATGGAGCTGCTGATGCTGAGGAGTTTAAAGCTTTTGGAGCTTAGACATGGCAAAAGCCACCTCGTCCCGACGAGGAGTTGAGAGATGAACATAAGAGCTGAGAGATCTGACTGGAAAGCTGGAATGTAAAATGTCATTTTTCATATCTCCTGTTTTGACACGAAAAGCTTCAACATAGAAACACAATTTAAAAAGCTCGTGAAAACCTAAATATTAATTTAACTCGAATGTGCAAGACACAAAGCGCAAGCTGCTGAGTGCGTTCGACTTGCTTTGTCTAAATCCGGTTGCCATGTGCATGAGAATATACAGCAGAGTTGATGGAACAACAAATAAGTAAGGAATAAAACACAACGTGCGTGCTGTTATATGAACAATAATCCACAAGGAGTTGGTGTGATGCAGCCAGATAAGAAGAAGAGTTTCTGTCCTATAACAGCAGTTCCTATAACAGCACATCCTGGAGTGTTTCATTCTTCTTACACCACAGCGTCTTACCAACAATTACAATTTTTCATGTATTAATGAATGACACATTGTGCTTTTTTTAGCCAGAATAGTTACATTTGATGTTGTGGAATGACCTTGAGACAAGCTAGTACCTGTCGTCACTTACTTTTTCGTTATAGATGCTATAAACAGTCATTCACTCACTAGCCTTTTGTTTGTCTCTCTCTCTCTCGAAGCCAACAAGACAATAACACTGCTTGTCCTGTGACCGAGCTCTTCTATCCTGAAGACCTTCTCATGGTGGAAAACCTAAGGTACGTGCACACATACAGTGATTCGCATAGCTGCAAGTTACCAGTCGCTGTACTATGAAGGCGTGAGTAGACAGTCCTACTAATGGTTGCCATAGTAACAGGGTGGCGCAACTTATCATTCCACTTTTGACAACACACCAGTTTTCTGGCCACTGAAACGAAACATTGTGTAGGGAGAGTGTTTGTAGATTAAATTCACCGTGTATGTATGCATCATATCCTATGAGATGAAGGAGAAGCAGTGTGTTTTGTTTGGTATCCCTGCAAAAGCGCCGGACTGTCTGGACTGGCGGATCACGCGCGCTCTACTGTCTTCACTCCCATTGGTAGTCGTTGTGCGTCAAGTCGCTCCAAATTTGCAAAAATAACAGAAAACTTCCCCATAGCAGCAATTATACATATTTTTAGTTTTAGATGACGTAGATCCAGAATGGGTGCATTAATATAAACCTGGAACTTCTTTCAGTATCACTGCTATAGAAAGTTAACCAGCATTATCTGACCAATCAGAATTGAGAATGCAACATTGCCGTGGTATAATTAGGAATAATATTGTGATTCAGATAATGCAGTATGATTGGAATGTTCGCACAACTAACCTCAGAGCAACAGGCCAACACAAACATTCAACTCTTGAATAAGCCGGAGGAAACGTCATGGCGCACCATTATACTGGCGAGTTATGCAAGATGACATCTTATTTTGACATTATGAATGAGAAACATTCGAATAGCGAGTGGGAAATGATGCACATCTTTGAACGTATCACTTTCTATAATGATCCGAATGCAGCGCAACATCTTTTTGGAGTTTGTGTATTTAACACTTGAATTAATGCTGTGGTTCCACACAGCGTGGTTCCAAGCTTTTATTATGTTAAGAGGCTGATAAAAATGCTGTCATTGGCCATCTTGTTTTATTAATCTCCTGAGCGTAAAGTGATAACAGGAAAGACGGAAAGAATTCCTGACAAGTCACAAACAAGTGAGAATTTTGTTTCATTTTCTTATTTGATTGCTGCTGAAATCCACATTAGTATCACGCTGACGGGTTTGTCCGTAGCGTGGAAGTGATGGTGCTGCCTTTTTAGGCTGATGTCATCAGATAAGCAGGCTTGTTCCCATGTGATAAGACCTCCTTAAAACAGTTCAGGGGAAATTACCGCAAAGAAACACTGTTTAGCTACACTTTTCTCTGATTACAGCATTTGTTTAGTAAAGCCGCGGAATGGAATCGGGGGCTGTACAATAATGTATTTACTTCACACAGTATGTTCAAGACCTCTAACCCTGCCCATAACCCTAAACTGAATCGGTGCTTCTTTTGAAATGAAGATTTTCATATGAATTCTTTCCGATTTAAGCATAACCATAAAAAGCCACGCTGCATTCGTGTAAAACTCGTACCTCGTCATTTCTGACCTGCGACGAGGAAAAACAAACAAAACAATCCTTCAGCTCTGAATTCCTACTCGGAAAGTTGGGACGGTTTCCACAAACACATGTTCAGCGACGTCAAATCAACATGGCTGCTTATGGCATCGACGGTAAATACGGCAGCACTTCATTACTTTTAAACATGTTACATTGTATATAATGTAGTATTTGCTTTAGATCAATCAACATATAGACGTATTAGTTTGTGACATCTGTAACATACTGCATACAGACTTTACAGTTTGCTCATTTGAGGATGATGATACAGTATATGTCTCTCATCACAGTGAGTTGGGGGTCATTCCTATCTTCCCAGTGTCCCAGTGTTCCCCAGTTCAATATTCTGTTAACACACTTTAATTAAATGTTTTCAAAGTTTTTATGTCGTCAGGACTCGTTTTCCCAGGGCCCCTTTATGTTAATTACCTTTTAATGTTAAACACCAAAGACACATTTAAATAACAACATACATTATTTTAAAATATATCCTTCATCCACACTTTGACCTTTGAAACATTATGACCTTGGAAAATTGACTAGGTTGCACACGCTGAACCCTCAGTTGTGCTGCTCTACAAGTAGCTGTTCGTTTACATTCAGACATACATACAGTCAACTCCTTGCATGAACAATAGTGAAATGTATACACTAAACTGAAGGAATGCCATACTGTAGCCTAAAAAAACAGTAAACCGGCATGAAAGGAACAAAACGTTAAGTATTAACATGTTCCAACTCTCACTTTAAATCATTATGTGCCGTATAAATATGGGGAACATAGGACCCTGGGAACATATATACACACAACTCCAGGTAGTTGGCCAGGTTGTTATTAACAAAGGAAGAACATGGAGGTCGGGTTTTAAGGCGGTACAGCGTAACACAATAATACAATAGTCACCAAGGCACCTAATGTTGAGTTTGTGGGGAAAAAAAATACTTCAAATAATACTTCATATCCAGCCGCCTGAATTTAGTCAATGTTTGCTATTCAATTATGCTAATTAGCAAATGATACGACTTGTATTTGATAACTTAACTAGCCATACAATAACCAAAACATGCTTAATCTTACTAGCATCTTACTAATTGAAAAAAACAAACATTTAGGATTATATTTGAGGTCAATCAAACAATTGTACTTTTAATATTTTATAAATATTTATGTAGAAATGTATCAAAGTTTTATGTTATGTGCTGTGTTGCGCTATGTGCATTTTAGCTAATAACTAACACACTGGCAGCTAACGATGGAACACGTTCAACTTCAGTGTTTTATTATGTTACTTTAAGTTGAACGTGGAAGAGCAGGAAATTAGTGTGTGCTTGACTAAGGTTTTTATTTTTACAGTATAATATAGACTACCACAACTATAGATTATACAGAGTTGGTTTCAGTCATTAACTATTGACGTCTACATCTACTCTCACTTACAGAGTACTTGAGTATGCACAGTGGAGTCGAAAAATCTGAGGCCACTAGTGAAAATGCTTCTATTTGCAATTCTTTTCTCATTTTCATTACAAATTACATGATTGGTAACAACTTGAGTGAAACATATTGAACTTTAGTAGTATTTGTTTTGTGCCCTTGGAGCATGGTGGCTGAGTGGTTAGTACGTTCGCCCCAGACCTCCTGGGTTCCCGCCGTGGCCCTGTCTGCACGGAGTTCTAACCGTGCTGCGGGGGTTTCCTCTGGGTACTCCGGTTTCCTTCCCTAGTCCAAAGACATACATGGTAAGCGTGTCTGTAGTGTATGAATGAGTGTGTGTGTGTGTGTGTGTGTGTGTGTGTGTGTGTGTGTGTGTGTGTGTGTGTGTGTGTGTGTG
>JAOUWY010000078.1:20018190-20034789 GCA_025728095.1 Prietella phreatophila | reverse complement strand
GAACATGCACACTCCACACACACACACACACACACACACACACACACACACACACACACACACACACACACACACACGGCCCCGGCCCCGGCGGGAATCGAACCCCCGACCCTGGAGGTGTGAGGCGAACATGCTAATTATATTCATCAGAAATATTAAAATATTTAGAAAAGTCCACATAATGTACTGTATGTTCAGTCATTTTGTTTGTATATGTACGGAGTCAGGACACCTAAGTACCTAAGTTTTCTTTGTAAGGAAAGTTTGTAGACTTTTCCTGGCACAAACATAGTTGATGGCTGCTTTAAAATTGGTAAAACAAGATGGGAATTTTCAAGGGACATAATTTTTTTTTTTTTTTGGCTGAAAGCTTTCTTAAATAGAAGTACATTTACATTGCAGTAGACTGTCAAATGTTCACAATTCTGTAAAAGCACTTAAAAGTCCTGTATTCTAAATTAAAAATTCAAATGCAGTGAGGATGTACTTTAACTAAACAAGACATTGCTTTCAGAGACAGAGCTGGTGAAAGCTTTTCATTATTTTATAGAGGCTCTGTCTTAGCCGGCAGCCACTTGCACAGTGTCGAAGCTCAGATATGACTCAACCCTGTTTCAGAAGCACATCTTTATTCGGCTTGCTTTCCAATCTTGATTTCATTTAAGTGTCATATTTTTATCTGCATGCTGATGGGATAGAACGGGCCTGAAATGCAATGTTTGCCATAACACCTGAATGTGTGGAGAGCAGTACTGCAAATGTCTGAGCCTTTGTTGGGTGTGATAACTGGATTTGCGTCCTTGGAGTTCGATGAATTTAAAGAAGGCGTTTCGGTATTTGCTATGACAGTGGTAAGTATTAATTCCAGTGTTAAAAAAAAGTGTGTTTCTTAGCAGATGGTACTATTTTCTTATATTTTCCTACTGGATATCTCAGTGGCTTGCATCACAGCACTAATGTAGAATACCACAATTTTTTCCTGAACAATTTTTGCACTGTGGCAGAGTGCATTATCCTGCTGAAAGAGGCCTCTGCTATTAGGGGATTCTGTTGCCATGTAGGGGTGTACTTGGTCTACAGCAATGTTTATTTATGTCATAGTACCACGACCCTGAAAAGGAGAAAGCGGTAGAAGATGGATGGATGGATGGATGGATGGATGGATGTCATAGTAATATTCACATGAATGCCAGGACTCAAGGTTTCCCAGCAGAACATTGCCCAGACCATCACACTTCCTCCACCGGCTTGCCTTCTTCCCATAATGCATCCAGGTGCATGATTGTGATTCAAATGCATCGGCATATGATGCAAAAGAAAATCTGATTCATCAAACCAGGCTACCTTCTTCCATTGCTCCATGATCGAGTTCTGATGCTCACGTGCCCACTGTAGACACTTTCAGTGCTGGACAGGGGTCAGCATGGGTACTGGTCTGACCAGTCTGCAGCTACGCACTCCCATATGCAGCAAGCATGTGTGTCCTGACATCTTTCTATCATGGCTAGCATGAACATTTTCAGCAGTTTGAGCTGCAGTAGCTTTTCTGTGGGATCGGACCAGATGGGGCAGCCTTCAGTCAGCCTGTGCACCTGTGACCCTGTGTCCGGTTGACCAGATGTACTTCCTTGGGACACTTTTGGTAGGTACTAACCACTGCATACCGAGAACACCCCACAAGTCCTTCTGTTTTGAAGATACTCTGATACAGGCGTCTAGCCATCAAAATTTGGCCCTTGTCAAAGTGAGTACTGACTGTACACTTGCTTGATATAGTCCACCCTTTAACGAGATAACAATGCTGTTCACTTCACCTCTCAGTGGTTTTAATGCTATGGCTGGTCTGAGTATGTAACCATCTGCTTTACTTCTTTACATTCCCGTTCATCACAGCAGATTCAGAACTAGTTCTTGCCATATATCAAAGGTCACAATGGTTCATACCATACTGTACTCTATTGAGGATGAGAATCACTCAAACCCACCATAGAGTACACGGGTTGCAACGAAGCAACATTCAGTCTATAAACCAGTGAAGGCAGATGGTGAGTTCCATGTTGCGGTTTCAAAAATATCCATGGCAGTCCCATCATTGCAGTCTAGGACATAGCCATAGTATGTGTCAAATTGTATTTAACAGAAGAAAGTTCCACTTGAGTTCAAGTAATCACTAAATCACTTCTTTTGCCTAAAGAGCTAACCTGATTTCAACGACAAAATATTTGGTTAGTCACGTGACAGCTGCCAGTCATTTCCACATAGCATCCACATGGGCATATTCTCTTCTGCATATATTTTTCTGAGCTCTACACTTGAATGTGTTAACTGTGAGTGCTTGTCAAAGATGATCCAGTCCCAAACAATCTGGAATTTCATTATGTCCATCATTCAACTCCACGAGGGCCTGCTTGGGGAAGCCAGTTGTTTAGTGGTAGTGATTTTTTAACCAACATTGGATGATTTATATACTGTGCGCTGCCTTCCTCAGAAGCCTGTGATCTTGTTCTGTGAGTGGGTGTGTTCTTTCACTTTGGCGTTGAACTGCTGTTCCATGTCGTTCTACTCCCTTACATTCTGGACCACCAGGGCAGTTTCCTGAACTAAATGATTTTTTCCCATTCGCTTGCCAAGTACTAATAGCAAAGTCATCACTTTGTGAGTATGACCTCAAGTGGGCAGCTTGCCATCAAATGCAATGACATTTTATAGGCTGCCCACATGGGTTCATATAAATCATATGCGCATAGAAATCATCCAACGCTGGCTGAAAATCACTACCAATAACCAACCAGCTTCCTGAAGCAAGATTATATAATTGTTTATAAGAAGAAATCCTGGCAGTTATCACACAGATGACTGTAATACAATTTTATCCCATTATATTTCACAATCGTGTGTTTATGTCGCAAAAACAGATCATAAAGTAATTGTCTTTTCATCAGTTGCGGCAGTGATGCAATGCAGTGCAGTTGTATGCACTTGATCGGTCCTGAAGAATACACGGCATTATTTATACGGCAAATGCAATTATTGCATCAGCTAACATGGAGTGAAAGAAGCCATGTTCTAGACGATTTGCCGTGTTATAGCCATGTTCTAGAAGTTTTCATTTCATTTCAAAATCATTTCATATGCTATTACGCTTTAATAAGGGTTGTACCGTAAAGCTGAAAGCACACAGTTGTATAGCAAATGTATAGCTGTAGCATTACAATTTTCCTTCACTGTAACTACAGTAAGAAGGCTAGCTCAAACACTGTTCGAACATGACAGCAGCCCTGTGTGCAAAGAAAGGTCCATGAAGACATGATTAGCCAAGCTTGGAGTGGAAAAAATGGAGTCCTGCTCAGTGCCCGAACTCACTAATGCTCTTGTGGCTGAATGGACAAATCCTCTCGACTATATTCCAAAATCTAGTGGAAAGCCTTCCAACAAGAGTGGAGGTGATGATAACAGAAAAGCAGGGACTACATCTAGAACGGCACATATGGGTGTAATGGTCTGGTGTCCACAAACGTTTCTCCATATAGTGTAATTATAATTATTTGCATGACATTTGATATTCAGCTTCAATTTCCTGATTATGACAGATCGAGTCAGTAATGAACTGGTTTGCATTGATCAGCATTGTATAACGATAACCAATTTGGGACTCAAGATTTATTTGTTTTAATATCACACTTCACAGTCTGGTAGTTGAAGATGTCAGTGTGGTATGGTGAAGGAGGACTTAATGGTGGTTAACACGCCAATATTTTGCGATGAGCCTTAATATGAATACAATGTGATGGCCTTGCCAGCTATTTCTCCTACCCCTGGCTGGCAAAAATGATGGAATCACCACACCACACATATAGAGGATGTTCACCCAGCTTTTTGTTTTTTTACTTTATAGCAAATAAACAAAGCACAACTATGACACAAAACAATTTCTGTTCAATAGCGGAACATTCTGGCTTCGTAAAACATACCTCAAACAAATGAAATGAAATTATTGTGATTAATGGAATATTCCCCACAAGGTGGAAACACCTTGTAAATTACATTTCTAAAACAAATACCAGCACGAGCCTGAAAATGCAAATTCGTATTAACCTCGGACTTTTGTCGGGGCCACGTTTTCTTTCCAAGAGAGTTGTCACTTGAAACAATTGAGGATTTGAAACAGTTGTAAAGGATTCTAAAACGTCTTCAAGAAGGAAATCTGACAGAAGATGTCGGTTGTTCTCATTCAGCTGTGTCTAAAATTTGGTGCGAGTATAAACAAAATGGGAAGGTTATAAAAGGAAAACATGTTTCTATTTTTGTAAAGCTGCTTTGAGACAATGTCTATTGTAAAAAAAAAAAGCGCTATACAAATAAAATTGAATTGAATTGAATTGAAAACATACAGGTAGACAAAGTCATATGCCAAAGCATCAGGAGAGAAAACAAAAGCAATATGCCATAAGAATAGAAACTGCACAGCGAATCAAATGGAAAACAAATGGGCCAAACTCAGGAGTCAATGTTTGTGACACAACTGGAAGAAATCGACTGAATGAGATGGGATTTACGTACAGAAAAGCCAAATGAAAATCAACACTAACACCTAAACAGGATAACACAAGGTTACAGCGGGCTAAAGAGGAGCAATCATGGAGAGTGGATGATTGGATGAAAGTGATATTCAGTGATGCTGTTCTAATGAAACATGTAAAGATGACTGCCTGAAGAAAACAACTCGATTTCCCCACTCATCTATGATATGGGGTTGCATGTCAGGTAAAGGAGACCTCAACAGTCAGTGCACAGGTGTAGATTGACATTTTACACTCTTTTCTCATTCCATTGGTAGAGAACAGGTTTGGGCGTGATGAAGACATTTTTCAGGATGATAATGCTTCTTCACATTAAAGAGTGTTAAAGCTTTTCTTCAGGAAAGGCAGATCACCACAGTGACATGGCCAGCAAACAGTCCGGATCTCAATCCTATTGAAAATGAAGGGTAGAAATGAAAGAAGAATTCCTGCAAAGCTGATCCGTCACCCGCTATCCGAGAACATTGGAACCAGCTTGATGGAGAATATTATTTATCATTAGTGAGGTAAATGCCTCAAAGGGAAAAAAGCCAGAGGAGGAGCAACAAAGAACTAATTGTGATTTTTGTTGTTGTTGTTGTTGTTGTTGATGATGATGATGATGAGTCCATAAGTGTTTCCTCTATTTTATGTGGGGGATCATTTCATTTCATTTATTTGAGGTATGTTTTACACAGCTAGGATGTACAGTCATTGAACGAAAATAGTTTTGTGTCATATCTGTGATTTGTTTATTTGCTACAAAGTTAAAAAATTATAATAATAATAATAAAATTTTTTAAAAAAAAGCCGTGTGCACATCCTCTAAGTGTGGTGGTTCTGTTTTGTTCTGTTTTGGGCAGGGGGTGTACTAAATCCACCAAACGCTGCATGTTAAACGAAGAGTCGGCTGTGATACTGAGAAGGGTCTGCCCGTGTACAGTATGGACTCAAAGACACGTCCTCTCAGGAATCTTGTCGAAATACCTCGTTAACCGTTAGCACTAGCAGCGAAGCGTACAAACATTTATAAACATCCTTGTAGAAAGCGAGTCAAGTTAGGTCATGATAGCTAGCTGGTGAACAAAACACATGTCTGTGAATATAAACGTGTAAATGGTCATGACTTCTATATGGACTCTAAGGCTACACTCATAGCACCACAATGAAGTGATACAGATCTGATACAAAAATCTGATCTTTTCAATCAGACCTGGGCCACTTTAGTGATGCGGCCCCGGGTTGGAACATGAATGAGAATGGTACGTGTGGAACTTGTGTGGGTTTCCTGCATTCAGCGTATACACACACTGTTATCATCTAGTGTTAGCAACATCCAGAGGAGTAGAGAAACGACGTCGGGGAAAGTGGCGGTTTTCCCGGTATTTCAGGAATCGAATCCAAGCAAAACGGAAATATCGAAACCGAGTAGTGCATTGACACAACTGCCCAAGGAACTGTTCTGTACATGGGGGTAGTTTATGGGGGAAAGTGCACTCTTATTACAGGCAGATAAGGGTTACTTGCAGTTCCAAATGTGAACTGTCAAGACAGACAGCTTTGATCTGAGCAATAAATCAATAATTAAATAAAAATCAGACTTGTGCGAAAAAGCTTGTGATGTGAATATAGCCAAAGACACGCCCACATTTCCATTTACACCACTGAGAGATACGTCTTCTGTTTTCTGCTGCCTACTACATCTACATTGTTCATAATATTTGGAAATAGACGCACGTTATGAAGCACACAATAGATTTACTCCAGGTGAGTATTTTGTTTAGAAAAATAAGGATGGTTTATTTGAAGCAACTACAACAAGCATATTATATTCTTCTTGTGAGTCACTCACTGGAGCACAGTCTACAGCCAAATATCAAGAGTGGTCATGTAGTTTTACCCAGTTCTCATTCTACAAACACGACTGCAATGACACCTACAATATTTGTATTCATTTAAAATGATCCGGTACTGGGCGAGTGGGTCATATCTGAAATTGTTGAATTTCTAAAAGAAAACTATACAAAATGCCGACCGGAACAGACTTCTCCAATTACTGAGGCTAAAACAGCTTATTTACAATCACCGACGCAGAGGAACTCGCCGTCGTCAATCAAACCGATGAGCAAAACAAATCAGTCAAACAAAAAAGCTAAACAAAACAACAACAACAAAATAAAACGAAAAAAAAAATTTTAAATCAAAAATGGCTTTTTTTTTCTTAATTAATTGTGCTTTCTAACCCACAAAACCACTTCAGAGACGCACCAATAGAAATGCTAACATCAGTTTCATTTAAGAACTTCTAAAGCTATGACTAGGACTTTAAGTACAAACAGTATGCGTATTTATACAGTTATAAAGTTATATAATTCCATTACACGTTCGCACCAACTAGGCTTTCATTTACACCTTCTGTCGTTCTGTAAAAGTCTCTGCACATTCTTTTCTGCAAAGCCTTTAAGAACTGCAGAACTGGAGGGATGGTTTCTGACAAGCTGCACAATCTTCTAGTCCATCCTTTATTAATGATCTACAAATACACAAAAAATAATGGATATGCACACAGAAGGATCTCTTGTCTGAGTACAGGGTACATGTGGAATAGAGTATAGTGGAGACGAGGACTGGTCGTCAGACCTTTCTGTGTGTGTGTGTGTGTGTGTGTGTGTGTGTGTGTGTGTGTGTGTGTGTGTGTGTGAGTTCCTGGTGGATGGCTGAGGTCCGATCGGAATCATTCGAGTTAAACAGTCACTTCGGTCTTACTACCTGTACGGTAGTGGTGGTGATGCTGCTGTTGAGCCGCCTGCGGGACATAGTGCAGCTGTTCCACGGTCTGCGTGCGGCGTGAGGCAAACGCCTGTCTCTTGGAGGTGGTTTGGCTCTTGGTCAGCGTGTTGTGCACTGCAGCAGTGCCGCTGTTGTTCGAGGCACTGGGATGCGAGTGCATTTTGGTCATCTTGTAGTGGTCCAAGAGCGGCGTGGTGGGCATAAACACGTCTGTGTGCGATATGGCTCTGGACATGGACTTGTCACCGTGAAAACTGGCACGTTTGGATGGCATCGTCTTATCTGGAGAGAGCAGCGGGTCCTGCGAGTGTAGCCTGTCCTGCGTGTAGAGGTGCTCTTGCGAGTGCATGCGTTCGTGAGAGTGAAGACGCTCATGCGAGTGGACACGCTCCTGCGAATAGCGGCGGTCCTGCGAATGCAGCCGGTCCTGGGAGATGAGGCGCTCGTGCGAGCGGAGGCGCTCAGCTGATAGCAGCTGCTCGTCGGATAGGATGCGCTCGGCGTATGGGGACGTGGGATAAGCAGATACGGCATAGTCCTGAGCATAGCCACGCCCTGGGGACAGCACGCGGTCTTGAGACATGGCTCTCTGGACACGGCGAGGCCGTTGGCGTGATGACTGCTGCTGCTGCTGCTGCTGCTGCTGCTGCTGTTGAGCCTGTTGGCTACTCTGAGAATCCTGGCTCACCTTGATCATGTGTAGTGGCAGGGTGCCGCGTGCTGCCAGATCAGGAAGGTGCAGCTTACGGCTGTAGTAATCGTCCACATCCTTGTCGGCTGTGGAAGAGCAGAGGCAGACTCAATCAAAACTCACCATGCTTCCACCAACCATGTGTTTTTATCAATATCATATATAAAACTGGCGTAATTATAAACGCAAACAAAAATAAACAACAACTGCATAGTAGCCATGCAGTTTATAACTAGGTATATGCTAGAGGCTGTCTGGGAACAATCTTTATTCTGACCCATTTTTGTTTTTTGTTTTTTTACGAGCATCATGAGTCCTTCTCAACAAAAGCAACCTAATAAATCTTCTACAAGATAAGAATGAAAGATGGCAGATATAAGTCCTGTAAACTCCTGACTGAGAAATATGCTCTCAAATGCGCTCAATCTTATCTCTCTGTTTCTTAGCCAAAATAGTCTTTACTGTTTTTTTTCTAAACTTCCTGCCAGGCAGTTTATGGACCTTGCTGACTAGTTTAAGTTTGCTTAAGTAGTGATCAGACCATGCACATTTAAATTAATGGTCTGAATATAAAGCCATATTAAAGGGAATAAAGTGGCTTAAGTGATTAAACAGGATAGCTTGCTTGAAAAGAAACAAACAAACAATTACAACACTGTACTTACTTTGGGTCTTCACAACACCTTCATAAGCTTTGCACAAAGCACAAAACAGGGAAATATTAGTGATTTAAGACTGTTGTATCTAACATGTTATTACTTTGTCCACAATAACTCATGAATTCATGAAGCTTTGAGATCTTCTTTTAACTATGCAGTCATGTGGAACAAATAAGCATGCCCCATGGAAACGGTTTATATATATATATATATATGTACACACACACTCACACACACATACACACACACACACAAACACACCCTCTCACACACACATACACACACACACACACACACACACACACACATATTTGGACAAGCAAACATTTGAAACAGTGCCTAAAGTTGATACGATCTATCAAATGACACATACAGTTGACATTTTGTAGTAATTTTCACAATTTAAAAGAACAAAATAACATATCAGTCACATGGAAAAAGTAAGTACACACCTACATTTATGACACCTTCAAATCTGTAAAATTAGTATCAGGCATTCAAGACTGGGTGCCAGTGACTAGAACCTGCTTAGGGAGTGTCTGGTGTTCCCCTTGTTACTGAGGTGAGTGGTGTCATCCTGCAAAGATCTAAAGAGGTCTTTAGGCCTTCAGAAAAATGGTTGTGGATGCCTAGGAATCTGGCAAAGGAATTAAAAAAATCTCTCTCTAAATTATTTGAAATCCACCATTCCACTGTGGGGAAAATCATCTACAAATGGCGCAGATTTCAAACGACTGGCAATTTGTCCAGGACTGGCCGTCCTAGCAAATTCAGCCCAAGAGCAGTCTGATCCAAAAACCCCAAAATTTCATCACAGGATCTGCTAGTAAGTCCTGCAATTGTTGGTGTCAAAATGTGTGCTTCTACGAAAGAGAGTGCACAAATTTGACCTGCATGGGAGGCATGTCAGGTAAAAGCCTTTACAAGACTACAGTTTGCCAACGAGCATATAGGCTAAGACCAGGCCTTTTGGAAATAATGTGATCTGGACAGATGAATCAAAGAGAGAGTTGTTTGGCCACAGTAACATCAGACATGTTTGTTGCAGACAAAAGACAGCTTTTCAGAAGCAGCACCTCATACCAACTGTGAAATACGTTGGTGGAAGTATTATGGTTTGGGGTTGCGTCACTGCCCCATGGACTGGACAACTTACATTCATTGATTCAACTAGGAATTCTGCATCATACCAAAGAGTGCTTGAAGACAATGTGAGGGCATCTGTCCAAAAGTTGAAGTTGAACAGGATAATGATCCTAAGCACAAGAGCAAGGCATGGCTCGAAAAGAAGAAATGGAGGGTTGTGGAACGGCCGAGTCAACGCTCGGGTTTGGATCCCATTGAAATGTTGTGGGGGGATTTGAAACAGGCAGTACATGCAAGAAAATTCTCAAACATCTTGCAACTGAAAGAATATTGCATAGAAGAGTGGTCAAAAATTCCAGCAAGCCTGGTGGACAATTATGCAAAACAAGTTATTTCTGCTAAAGAGGGCAATACTACCTTCTGAGTCCAAAGGTGTACTTCATTTTTTCCACAGAAGAATATCACATGTTGTGATATTTCTGTTGATTAAATGATTGAACAAAATTATGTTCCTTGTGCTTCTGTTCAAGTTGATCAACTTTATTAACAGGCGCTGTTTCAAAGATGATCCAATGTTTACTTGTCCAACTATCTCCAAAAAAAAGCCAACAATTTCCCTGGAGTGTACTTATATTTTCACACGACCACAGACCTGTCACCTTGCTCTGTTTACTTCATATCGATTCCTCAACTGACCTGATGATGGTCCATTTGGATTCAAAATGCTTTTACGAAGCACCACCGTAATACGAATTTTCCTGTGCTCAAACTAAATTGTGATAAATGTGCTCTTAACAAAAACACCAATATCTCTGAAGATAAGGATTACAAAAGTATACTTACAGTCATAAATAATCAACCCGTAATGCTAACTTTTGTGAAAAGGTCAAAGTCGTATACACTGCACAATGTGACCTCAAGTGTTTACTTAAGACTTTCATAGACGTACCATCATTGGCAAATTTTTCGCAATGCATATCAATGTTATTAGGACCCAATGTAGGTACCCTTCAAGTAAAAACGAAACCCCAACTAAACACAAAACACAACGAACAAAATGAGAAAATGGTATTTTTACATTTCTTTTCAGTTCTAGCACTTCCTAAATCTAAGAATTTAATACTCACACCCCCAGCTGAAACATAATATGCTTATACTATGATTACTGCATGTATTTCTGTATCTTGTTATATTGGGTTGGTTTTTATATATATATATATATTCCACCCCTAAGAGTAATATCAAAAATATCAGAAAGTTCAATCCAGATTGTTACATACATGCTAAGTTATAGTTAGACATCAATATACAGTGAGTCGTTTTCTTGACAACAGTACGATGGTCCTGATAGGATTCTTGTAATAGAGATAAAGCAAACCAAAACAGATTTCACTGGTTATCTAAACTGGAGCTCACACACAAGTGCAGTATCTGTAACTGAACAATTAGGAAAGCAAAGTAATTCAATTATGGCCTGCTCCAAGATGAAGAATGAAGCTGATGACATTGAGATCTGTTACACTCGAAGGAACTCTCCTCGCACACGCTAGCTGAGACGCTGATCGTGCTTAACTTTGGGGAGGAAGAAAGCTGTACTCAAGGAAATGAAAACCCCAAATCAAGGGAATGTCATTTCTGTAGTAGACCCAAGTTAGAGATTTCCAGATTTAAGGCTACTGCATTCAGAATGCAGTTCCCCGAGGTGCTGGTAGATTTTTGAGACAATACGTAAGAAACGTACTGCATGGGAACTCGATCAAGCTTACTGCAAATTATAAAGTAGGTTTCTCCATGTGTTAAACTGAGTACAACTTGGATATGTTGAACAAACTTAATAGATTATCAGTTCATCACCCAGACACCACAACTGTATGCAATTCCCTATATACTAAAGGGTATAAAATAATAATAATAATAATAATTATTATTATTATTATAAAACCTCACTGCAAGGATATTATACTACCCATACACAAAAACTCTCACAGTTCTACTAATCAGATGATGGAGATGCTGTACATTTGAGACACAGGAGTGAGAATATGAGCATGTATTCACACGACTGGCAGATACTGTATTTATATGTCATCTTTGTGAATTCCAATTTGACCTGAATAGCCTTTGGCAAATTTCCAGACATTTTCCCATATTTCATAATTAATTATTATACACAACTCATTCTCCCATGCCGTTCTTAGCCTTCAAGGCATAATAAAGCAAGCTGACATACGTCTCTACAGCTATGAGGTTGTCAGTTATTATAAGACAATGGAGGTTTTTGAAATTTAACAGTATAAAACAACATCTAAAAGCAATATCACCAAATTAAATTTTTCCTATATAAACTAATTTAGTCTCAAGGAGGAAACGAGAGTGACTTATTTATTACTAAGAGCCGAACGGAGAATGTTCAGCATCTGTGACTGTATGTATGTAGTTAATAAAGGTGGAAAGAAAGATCTATCAATTTCCTGTAGTTCACTTGAATTGAAGTCCAATGGAGCCTGGGCTAATCCATATTAAATTACACATGCCATTGGAAATATTTACTGTTTACTTATGAAAGGAAATCTTATTACACGGCATAAATCTACTATCGGTCAGATCAATAGAATGGAGCAGCGAGGTCATGGGGAAGTCCTCTGCAGCGACTGAAGCAAACTGCGATATGTTAATCGCTTGCTTTGGTATTGAATGCCATGCCATATAGAGGGCTTCTGAATGGGGGGAGGGTTTAAATAAAGCTTGGGTTATCTGACAAGCACAATGGTTAAATTGTGGATGCATTCTTCCAGGTGGTAAATCCTGCTCCTGGAGAATTATCCTCCAGCAAACTTGAGCTCCTGACACCTTCAATAAGCTGGATCGGACTTGCTAAATGCGATTGATCTCAAGGAGCAGGTTTGTGCACACTTGATATAGAATACAAATACAAAAGACCATTAAGTGCTTGCAGTGCAATGTGGAAAATGCAGGGTCGGGGTCAATTCCAGCTTTTCTGAGCAATCAATTCAATTCACGCAGCGAAATTAAGTAATAGTTAATAATGAAATGAATCTGCACATTCAAAACACAAGATGGTCGTCAACCAAACTGGCTACGGCTGAAGCGAAAAAAAGGAATCGAAATAAAATTGTTCCCAGCCTTGATAAAAACAACAAGCTCAGTGGAGTGTAGAATGAGAAAGTGGCTCTAACTCAGTCTTTTGAGCGAGGAGTACTTGTTGAGGTCAGCCTTCATGGCGGTTTCATAGGATGGAGGCAGGTGCGAGAGGCTATGGAAGGAGCGGGAGAAGGACAGATCGTATGGCTCCGTCTGCGATGTGAGGATGCTGTTCATGCGCGTGCTCTCTGGAGGATGACAAGACAGTAGACCAAAAGATGTGTCAAAACAAAGTAATAACTATAAACAATTCTATCTATTTTCTGCTCGGGGGAGTTCGACGCTGCAGCAGAAGGACTGCAGGGAAATCAGTGGATGAACAGGAGCCTATGAGTTAGAGGCTAATAGTGTCGCGTTTCCAGCCTGCTAGTCAGCAGAGAACCCTTGTTTTCTTAGTGATATGATGTCAGTAAAAGCCAGGGAGGAGGAAGGAGGTTGTCACTACAGCTCCGTCATCCCCCTGGGCTTCGTGGCCGTCACGCCAGACTGGGCATGGTTTGGACATGCAGGGATCGTGTTCTGATTAAAAGTATGGCAGAGACTAGTGCCACAGAATGGGCTCCGAGACAGACATGATGCGTCAGGGAGCCGGAGGGTGCGGCAGGAGTGGAGGACAGTGTTTACGCAACACCATACGCTCTATTTTACACTGTTCAGCACATGCTGTGATCTTTGCTTTGCCTAGGTGTGGCATGGCAAGACAGTTGAATCTTTTTCTTTTTTAAGAGAGGAGGACGAAAAGGCTTTGGTAGGTGGCTTTGTAAGTCTACGGACGTTTTCACACCTGGCTCATTTGGAGCGTTTCTTTTGGAACCTGGTGAGATTCCTCTCACGGTTCGGTTCATCTAGACGTATATGAACACGGCAATCGTGCTCGGATCCGCACCGAAACGATCGGTCTGAGACCACCCGGACGAGGTGGTCTCGGCCGGACTGCAAATGAACTCTGGAGCAGTTCGCTCGTGGTGAGAAAGCAATCCGACCCTACAGACCGACAAACTGACCTGTATAGCAATGCATGATGGGAAATGTGTTACGTAAAAAGCATGTTTTGCTCATGGAAAACCATGCAATATGGAGAACTGGATAATGTTTGCAGTAAGAGCTTGATGAATGAAATATGAGATTAAACGAATCTACTGATGCTTTTATTTGAGCATATTGCAATCAAGCGTATTCTCATCATGTTCTTTTAGATATGCGGTCAGCTTCGCACGACATTAATACAGGTATGCAAATACTTGAAAACTAAAGCCTAAAGGAAGCTTGGGTTATACACGTGTGACAGTCGTACACCAAGTCCAAGCAGCGACAAGCATGTGATGGTCAATAAGCACTTACACTTCACATCGTGAGTTCGTGGTGATGCGTTTTGGTTTTGCTGTGGCGCTTCTGGTTCTCCGTTTTCGGTTTGTAACGTAGCTTACCATACGCTAAGAAAAGCTTACACTAAACCCAAAAGAATAATACATAGTACGTAATCCGTGGCAAACTGCTGAGACGCTAAAACGCTTCAGTACGTAACTTTATTAGACAATACTCATTGGCATCGGACCGCATTTCACCACCCTGTCCTGTTGTTGATTAGTTTCCTGTAACAGCTTGCTCCAACAGGTTTTATTCCTGACATATCACATAAAGATGATTTAATGTAGCAGGAGGAAAAGGAGAACAGTCGTGACGTGGGTAAGTTTTCTTTACGTGTAGCAACTGATACTGCGATCTGGGACATGCAAGTATGGTTACGCTTTTAGCCGAAACACAAACGAATGCTATAATACAGTCTGCTCGTCTTTTCAGTATTAAACACAGTTATGAACATTGCATTTTTGCTTCTTAATTAAATCATAACATCTCAAAGTATACGGCAATAGTAATAAAAATGTCTGGAGGCTGCACTGCAGTGTTATTGAGAGGAAAGTTCCGTTGCCATAAACAGAATTAACCTCTCTGAGAAAAAGCAATAACAGGCTTTGTCTTATAACAAGCAATCTGCTGAAAATAAATAAATAAATAAATAAATAATCTTTGGAGCTTGTTAGGGAGTGCTATCCATCTTCTCACCCCACCCGCTTCCTCCCGGTCGAATTAAAGCGGCTCACCAAAAGGCGGTGATTTAATCCTTTCACTAACAAGATGAGCAGTTGCTGCTTGCTACTTCGAGCATTTTCTAGTCTCCGCATTTCGAGGACACCAGTCGAGAGCTCTTTATCCGAGGCGCACGTCGCACACATTCGGAGCGTTCCCTTCATCTTTTGATCAGTGTGTGTTCATTAAGCAAAAAAAAAACCCTAGATGAAGTATGAATACTCCGTGTCAGCTTGTTTTTAAAGTTGTCGCCCCTGCTCGGCTTGTTCGTCTGCTCGAATTGATCCTTCAAGCGCACGTCATGTGTAGCGTGTGCACTGCGGCAGGCGTAAGTGAATTGGCTCGCGCTGAAATGGCCACGTTGGCTGCCTTCGACTTCATTTTGTGGAAAGGGATGAGATGATGAGGCAAACTCTGGCTCTAAGTACACGGCGTTGCAGGAGAAAGAGTGAACGAGTGGCAGATGTAATCATTGTCTCGGACTTCAAATGGAGCTCATATTAACACAAATTTTTTTTTCCCGAATTCTAACCTTATTTATATTTATGGCATGTATTACCACTCTCACTACCAGCCTTCTGAACCTGATTGATATTTTTAGTGATGTAAGGCACTCAGTTGTGGCTGTTTATCAAATTAGGTGCATGGCTTCTCAGTTATGGAACACGTCTTTGCATTACTTTTAACAAGGCACCACTAAAATCCTAATAAATAAGACTCTATTCTTTTAGCACACGATGTGTATGCGATAAAGCACGAGGGGGTGGTGTGAATATTTTCCAATAACAGCATGTCCTAAAGTGTTTTATTCCTCTCATACCATGGCAATTGTTATTTATTAAAAAATGACATTGTACTGTTTGTCATTTTATAGTTACATTAAATGTTATGGAATGTTATAGCCACTCATCTGCCTCTCTTTTTCTGTCAGTTTTCTTCCAATTTAGTCTTGCCAATTCCAACTGCCGGTCATGCTGGGCAGAAGAAAGGGTTATCTTCCCTTTTCCAGATACATGTGCTTACAGACGCCTGTGATTGGCTACCGTCGTTCTGATTTATAACGTGGGGGCAGTTCTGCCATTTCTCCCAACCAGATAGCATGGCTAATTTCGCTCTCTTGACTCGGGGAGGTGTGTTGAATTAAACTTGCGATCGCTCAACAATACGGTCAACACTTTCCTGTTGCGCCTCTTGGGAGACTCTCCTGTAGTTAATAAGTGGACTTCTGCATGACGGAAAACTTGCTGGCTGTTACAAAGTGCTGACGCTGAAGACACCTTCCATGAATGCTAAATAAACATCTCAAAGCATCACCATATCAATGATTATTCATTACACAGCCGAGGTCATACGTTTATATGTGATGTGCTTGGACCAGATGTTCAGTGTAAATTGTTAGTATTTTGTTTAAAGAGCTAATTTTTTTTGTACTGTAATTTCCGGACTATTGAGCGCACCTGAATATTAGCCGCACCCGCTAATTGTAAAAAGAAAACATTTTTTGTACATATATAGGCCGCACTTGTCTATAAGCCGCAGGTGTCCACGTTGTAACTGTCACGAT
>JAOUWY010000078.1:19973056-19986365 GCA_025728095.1 Prietella phreatophila | reverse complement strand
CGAAAATAAGGAGTGGCTCTTAATTTCATTGTACATGTGTATAGTGACAATAAAGGCATTCATTCATTCATTCATGAAGTGCAGCACGGTGTTTAATTGAACCTGCATTTCTGCAAACTTTCTTAAGCGCAATATAGCTTAAAGGAGTTCAGTCCCATCACAATCTTCTCCAAGGTCTCCCTCACCTCATATCTGATGCATGACTGCCTTCCTGACTTCCTAAACTTTAATTAATTGTTTTCACGCTTGCCCAGACTCTCTTACAGGAATCGAGCAACACTGCAGATAGGATTTCTATCGCGTAGCTGACAAAGCAGTCGGCATGCACCGGCAAGATCTTACGCTCCGAGTGACTCGTCAGAAGGTTAACACCGTTCTCGTTGCATCCGAATGTAACTGCACTTGTCGCATTCAGTCTAAAGTAGGTAACTCTGATGGGAGTGGTTACAGGCCTCGGAGCGTGAGCGATTCAAACCTGACATGAGAAACACGATGCAGTCGAACATTATGCAGATTTACCGCTTTATGCTCCATGTCCTGATGATGAATAGAATGAAGTTAAATTATGCCGCACAGCTCTGTGTCATTACGCACCCTTTAACTCGGTGGATGCAAATCATACAGTGGCTTCGGTACACCTTCTATCATAGGATAAATGGAATTGAGTTGACGATACTGGTGCCGTGGAAGAACAGCTTGCTGCATGCGAGGACGGTTCAGCTGTGCACTCCGAAAGCGATGGGGGTTTGTTGCTGGTTACAAAGTCGTTTAAACAAGCTAGACGGGGTACTAATAGAGAAGGGACAGCCGACAATGCTCTCACAGGAAATAAATCAATATGGTGCCTTTGAGATGCGGTACATTGGAGAGGCACTCAAAAAGCCCTGCTCGCGTGGTACCAGGTTGCGACAATGCAGACATGCAGAGTGCCTCAAAAGCTCAAAACGCAAAGTCATTCCTTCGCTGTGAGTATGACAAGAGATAATCAAAAAAATGGTCTCTTTCTGCTGACAAGAACAGACTATCTATTACGATTGCTGCAAGAAAAAAAAAATCACAATACAAGCTCACGGTTGTGGATCAGTGGTCTGAATACATCCATGCTGGTCATTGTGCAAATGCTGGAACCGAGCTTAAGCAGCAGATGTGGAACAGAGAGTGAAAGTGTCAGTGTGGCAGAGACAATCTTTCTTCTCTGTGCCTCGGCTGATCCCGGCCTCCAGGGTCATCACTTTTAAGAGAAAAGCTGAGTGTGTCTTCCCATCGGCAGGATAAGTTTTTGCAACAGCCTCCATTTTGCAGATAAAACAATTTCAGTTCAAAAGATCAGAACACAAGTAAGAGAAAACCTTACTTTTACTATACCCGTGCCTTCCTGGAGGCCTTATTTCACACAAGGGGTGTGCACTTAGCAATGGAAAGTCTGAACAATGCTGAGAATCATATTCCTCACTGACACAAAAAAACAAAAAACAACAACAAAAAAAACCCCCCCACAGACTGTTATTCACAGCCGTCCACATTCCCCCTTCGGTCTTGATACAATAACAAATCACTACCTTTGAGATGTGCGTTTAAGCCTCAACACAGAGCTTTTTCATGGTGACCAGTGGGGTTTCTCTTTCAGAGTCTCTCTCCCTCCTCTTTCTTCCATTACCCATCCATAGAGATCTTCCCAACACAGCGTGTTGTCTCAGATAGGCCTTCTGACAGCTTTTAAGTTAACATCTACCTACGTCTTACTGTCAACATTAAAAGTCTGGGTTTCATAAGAAAAGTGCGCTTGTCACTCCATGCACCCCACCAAGAGAATACAATTATGACTAAAACTTATGTCTTATTACTGTTTTCTAATCTTTTCAACATTCATATATATATTCCAGAAATCCATTACACACTGCAATTATCCACCTGTATCCATAAGATAAAAGCAACATTTGGAGAACCCAAACCTTCGAGTGATTTGTCCATCTGCGTCTCCAGCTTATCAGACAGAATCACATGATAGTAATATGAAGTGAGATGACATCAGGAGCATCGCTGTCTTCCTCTTCTCGTTCACTTTTGTCAATCGGTGGGCTGTTTTGTTTGTCAAATCGATAGCGCAAACATTAAAACTGCCTATTAATTTCCTTTATTTTATTCGCACATAAACATATCCTTCCATTATCGTGCATAAAAGTAACAGGCTCGCAGCAGGAGTCAGATGAGCAGTCTCGCTCCATCCACAGCCCCCTCCTCGGCGTACACACTAATTGGATCTCGGAGCATTTATTACCAGTGAAAAAGGCTGTCAATTATGTAACAAGTGCATCAAATCAATGTGACACAGGAAGAAAAGCACCTGTAGCCTCCAAGGGCATTTGGCAAGTTAGTCAGAGCTGCGAGAGCTGCTTGAGGCCTATTAGTCTGGAGATGCATCTAATGGGATATGCTGTATCATGTCTGTACCACAAATCAAATTTCTAACTTGTCACAGTTCAAAAATTTTATTTATAAAATGTGTGGGGTTTTTTTTTTACCCAAGGGCGCATATGTCCTTCCTGGATATTTGAAAGATTTGGTGTAATTCCAAAAAAACTGTAATGAGGCAATTACTCAGAGACTGCTTCAGTCTTGTGTGACAGAAACCAAGTGCCCCATCTACACTGTTCCCCATCACCGATCCGCCTGCGTTTCACAGAACCTTCATGCCGTAGGAGAACAAACAAAACAAAGCATAAGGTGTGTCACACATAAGCCCTATTCGGATTGGATAAGTTTATCAGAGGGACTTTCGGGAATACATTCTTTACACTTCTCCTCAGTGATAAAACTCTCGCACCATGGACAGCAATGAAAAATCGGTACAGGAAGAACGAGTTTCCAGCAGGTTGCGTTTTCCACGAACCCGGATGTTTGCGCCATATGATCACATTAACATTCACATCATGGCCTCCAAGCAGTCACTGGAGTAGAGAAAAGCCGCCGGCTTCCAGCAACAATTGTAAATACAATAAACAAATGACAATACAATAAAACAATAATCACGACGTATACAAGAAGCAACCATTGTTGTTTTTATGGCTTGCGAAGTGTTTCATGTCTGGAGTAGGATCAGTGATGCATGCTAGGAGACTAAATACTAAGTAGCGGTAGTCAAATACATTTTTTAATTTTTTTCCCGATGCTAGGCAGCATCTGCGCAGAAATTCACGAACACGTGTATCTGGACGGGACAGAAATAATCTGCTGAGTTTGGTAAGAAAAAAGCGAAAGCCAAAAAAGAGTAAGTAATTCCGGCTGTAATTTAACACAGAAGAGGCTTTGAGGAAAAACTCCGGCATGACCGGTCCAACCAGAAATCGAGTCACAAATGAACGCCTGTAAAATAGGAAACGACTCCAGGACCACATGAACATTTAATCCCATCCAGATAGGGACAGAGTGAGTGTTATCATTCGAGCATTGACTCCTTTAATGGTCATAGCTGGGGAACGTTAAACTGATTAGCGCCTGCATGCATAGTGAAGCCATATGTAGCACTGCGCCGCTGAAGCGACGGCAGAAAGCGGTACAGACACGGTTGCGTGCAGGCCTGGTATTCAGGAGGCGTGCCACTAAGTCAGGTTCGCATTAAAAGCTATGGGAATACAAAGTGTCCTGGAAAATTCAAATAAACACTAAATGCAAAAGCAGAGATGCTCTTTTCAGCTCCCAGTTCACTATCACCTTTTAATCTTTGCAGAATGGATTTGCATTTACTTGAATCTGTTGTGTGGATGGCGGGTATACTTTTTATATTTTTTCAAATAAATAAAAAAAATTTTTGCCATCCACATCGTCGTATTTGTAGTTAAATGGCTTGAGGCATTTGCAATGGCTTGAATGGCTAGATTTTTTTGTGTATGCTTTTTTTGCTGAAAACGTCTTGAATCGGCAAAATTGAAATCACACATGATAGCTGTGTCTTTCACACTGATGTTTGTTGGTAAATGAGACTTTTCAGCTGCACTCATGTTCGATGTATGTGAATCGAAGACAGCTTTGGCTGGATGCCTGTTGTGATGATGTCACATGACTTGTCTTGGCCTAAATCTGCGGTAATTTGGGGTAAAAAAAACAACAACAACTAATATTATCGCAAAATCCTCGAGGGTCTGGGTTGAGAGGAAAAAAAAACATTCGTATTAAGCAAAGGCTTCCTAGCTCAGACTGCAGATTCACACCTGCTATTATGACTGTTGTGTTTACACTTGGTGAAGCCCCCCTAGATTTACAGTCCACTGGGGAGAGTAATGGAGCTGTCACACCCATCACAGTCATCAGCAGTGAATGAGAAGATGCACATGAAATAGAATAGCAAGTGTAATAAAGATAAACAGGTGGATTACATCCATCCATCTTCTATACTGATTATCCCTTTCAGGGTCACAGGGAACCTGGAGCATTTCCCAGGAAGCATCGGGCACAAGGAGGGGTACACCCTGGACAGGGTTCATACACTACGGACACTTTAGACACACCAATCAGCCTACCAAAGCATGTCTTTGGACTGTGGAAGGAAACCGGAGTACCCGGAGGAAACCCCCTCTGCACAGGGAGAACTTTCACAGAACTTTCACACACACACACAGGGCCACGGTGGGAACCGAACCCCCGACCCTGGAGGTCTGAGGCGAACGTGCTAACCACTAAGCCAAGTCAAAGTACAAATTAATGTCTGAACTATACATTTTCTTTCCCTTGTTTTGAATGAGCGAGCTAGTTAGCATTAAGCACAACTTTTCTGTTGACCATGCTTACAATTAGAAAGAGACATCTGAATATCTGACTTTCATTGAGTGTGTGTACCTGCTTTATGCTTACTCCTATACAATAGGTCCATGTTATATGGTTCAATCTTAATGGTTTCACAGTAGTGATGGTGGTTCGACACTCCCGTCCAACACCTTGACCAGCCGTCACTGAGCTTTTACGTTCTAATTTCATACTTGCACAATCTCTCTTGGACAAAAACATCAGCTGACTCTGAGAAGGTTTTTGCCTGAAATGACATGTCTAGTTCCCATTCCAGACAGAATGGCAAATTTCACACAAGGCAAAGCAATTGTTCCATTTGTGCAACCATACAATAGTGCCTGAGAGTGAAATAGGGGAGAAGAGAAGAGACATAGGGATAGCAGCTATCTGCCTTCTGTCTTCTTTCCTGCCGCTTCCATATGAATAATAGATCACAAATAAAAACTAGAGATTGGCTCACATGTGGTGAACGTAACATAAGGTCAAGGAAATACCCTTGGGGATTCGGATGATTCAGATTTGCCTTCTTCAGTTTCTCAGCTCCAGGGTTATTATTTCGTCATCAGGCCACACTGGGTTCATTTAATCACGGCTTTGTGGCACAAAATACCATCAGGAAGATGAATCCACTTCAATCTAATTTAATAAAAAATGGACCTATTACAGTAATACTGGCCTGAGTGGCCATTAAAAAGCACGCACGAATGAAAGAAATGTAGCGTATAACACAATCCAAATTCCAGGCTTCCTGCGTCTTTCTCATCTTCAGATGCATTTCTCAAGGAGTCCAGAAAGATGTTTGTAAAGTGTTCACAAGTTCACTTCCTTTCCCAGTCGAAGCCGTTCTGCCGTATGACGTTGTCTTTTGACGTTGAGTTTATTCAGCACCCGCTTTCTCTTCGCTACACCAAGCCTTAACTGTTAATTAAACTGCTAATTACACGGCTCGCACTGAACGCAAGAGGTGAGTACCTGAGACTTCTCGAGCTCCACTATAATCGCAGGTACAGTGCTACGAACCTCAGGGGGCAACATCAGGAGCGAAGTCACACTCATTTCAAAGGAAATCCATGAAACATTCAATAAACAAATTAGGCATACGTACTGTGTGAGAATTTTAGTAATAAATACAGAACATGTAATTATGAAATGTATAAACCAGTTGAGGTGGGAAAATGATGTTAAAATAATTTTCCCTCTGAGGTGGTTCAGAGCGCTGCTGCTCAATTATTTCTATGAAGTCTTTTATCTACTCGCATATTGAATAATAATCCGACGAGAAAACTCATTCATGTGAATGTTAATGCATTTCTGTAACACTATAGCATGTGTCTTTCTATCTATGCATTTTCATTTGGGTTAACAGTTACGTTAAATTGATCGATGCCAATTAAGCCAACTGTGCATGTGAATAGTACCTCATAGAAAAGTGGCAATAATGAGAATAATAAAAGTCTTCATGAGGGTTCCAATGGTGCGCTTACTCAGTTACAAGCATACATGATCTTCAGAGATGTCGTAATGACGATAAATCACATAATGTACATGAGAGAAATTAGCATGAGAAGCTCTTTATGTTTCTGCTGCTGCATAACATTTACCCACGTACGCACTCGCTCTAATGGACTCTGATAAAACGTTGCCTCCCCGTTTGGGAGAAAATGCCCTGATTAATGGCGCACATTAACCCGTGCAGACATGTTAAGGTTCTCACATTTTCTTGACTGGAAAAATCCAGTCAAGCAAATCAAAGTACGAACATGAACCTGGAGTGAAAAGCGTGTCGGCCCGTGTCCTTTAAGACTCGTTACTGGCTTCGAACGATTTGCACTCATCACACTGTAAGTTGGCAGTGAGGTCGTTTTTACTTGCCGTCTCAACCAGAAACGAGCAGGAAATCCTTCCACGTGTAATAAAAGGAGCTGGAATGAACGGAAGTCAAGTTTCAGCCATGTGTCTCCTCTTTGTCCACTCGTATTGGCCGATACAGAACTTATTATTGAGATTTTCCCCCCTTTTCCTCACCCGTTCTACAACATATTACCACTAGCTTTCGGGGATTTCAAGGCTCAGCAAGCAGTTCAGCAAATCGCACCTCTAAAGTGGTCTTACGGTCAAGCTCAGTGGACAGCAGAAAGAAAAAAAAACCCTAGAATTGATCAAGTCAGAGAAATGTACTGTGACTCGGAAGAACCTGTTTGTAGACAGGGCTCTCAGCACAAGGGGGGTATTGAGTGAGACAGCTGGACCAGAGGAGCCAGAGGACGACTGAGCTGACATTTAGAGATTTGGCTGTTTATGCGCACAGCAGGAGGCATTTCCTGTTAGCTGTCAGCATAATGAATTTTCTGGTAAGGATTCTGAAGGCCTAGCCAAGTCACCTGCCCACAGATGATAATCACCAGCTCCAGTCTCGTTGCCAGCCAAGACACACACACACACACACACACACACACACACACACACCGTCCACTTTATTAGGAACACCCATATACAGCAGGTTCATGCTGTTATCTAATCATTTATATCAATCATTGTGGCGGCAGCAGAATGCATAAAATCATGAAAATACAGGTCAAGAGCTTCAATTAACATTCACATCAAACGTCAGAAAGGGGAATAAGTGAGATCTCTGTGATTTTAACCGTGGCATTGCTGCCAGATGTGATGGTTTTAGTATTTCTGAAAGTGCTGATCTCCTGGGATTTTCACATACAACAGTCTCTAGACATTACACGGACTGGTGGAAAAAACCCAACAAAACCAACCATAGAGTGAGCGACATTTCTGTTTGTGGGAATGTTTTGTTGAAAAGAGAGGTGAGAGGAAATTGGACAGATTGGTCTGAGCTGCCAGGAAGGATAACGTAACTCAACTCAAAGAATCACTCTTTACAACCGTGGTGAGCAGAAAAGCATCTCAGCATGCACAAAACACTGAACCTTGGCTACAACAGCAGAAGACCACGTCGGGTTCCACTCCTGTAACCCAACAACAGGAATCTGACGCTATCATAGGCACAGGCTCATGTTTAGAAAAATCACTTTTTTTTTCCAGTCTTCAACTGTCTAGTTTGGGTGAGTCGGCCCGTGATGGCCTCAGAGTCCTGCTCTTGACTGACAGGAGTGGAAACTGATATGATCTGCTGTTGTAGCCCATCCACCTCAACGTTTGATGTATTGTGCATTATGAGATGTCTTTCAGCTCACCACGGTTGAAAAAAGTGCTTATTTGAGTTCCTGTAGACTTCCTGTCAGCTCAAACCAGTCTGATCATTCTCCTCTGATCTCGCTCATCAACATGGTGTTTCAACCTACAGACCCTCCACTCATAGGATGTTGTTTTTTTTTCTTTGTTCTTTCGCATCCTTTCTATGTAAACGCTAGAGACTCGTGTGTGATATTCCCAGGAGATAAGCAGTTTCTGAAACTGTACACTGTGCTACTGCCACATGACTGGCTGATTGGATAACTGAATGACATGAATCAGCAGGTGTTCCTAATAAAGTGGATGGTGAGTGCCTGTCTGTGTGGAGGAATATGTGAGTCATGAAGGTAAAACCAGTCATAGTTTCATCAAATCATGCTGAACGAATAAGGTACAAGAGAACTGCTCATCTCTTGTGAATCCTGTGTGCGCACTTCACTTGTACACTTTGCAGAGAAAAATTATGAAATCCACTCCAACGAACCAACATCCTAGCCAATAGCAAACAGCAATCTATTTTCAAGTGTGGACAGGTAATCCACTCATCTACTCCTCTTGAATAAAAATAAGCTCATTGAATAGTAACAGATCCCACTGGGATGCCAATAAGTCACACACCATTATGGCTGTGAAATCGAATGGCGTCACATATTTCCATAAGATAAACTCCAATCCTGCGTCACCCAACTTCCTACCCTCCTATGTGGGTTGATGGCTGTGCTCCTATGTGTTAAAGGCTTTCCAATCATGCATAAATCACTTAAATTCATTAAACACCTCAAGCTACCACTTATGCTCATTGTCACTCATGTCTTTCAAGGCAATGCGTGAAATCAAATCCTGTCCACTGTTATTAAAAACAAACAGAAACGTACAAATATCCAAGTCCCAGTCGGCTGTGTGCATGTCAATCCAGAAGCGAAGCATTTTCTAAAGCTACTCAATGTCTCCGTGTATAAGCTTTCATCGTACCCACTAAGAAATAAATAGCAGGTATCTATAATAATGATATCTTTGAGATTTAAGCAAATGTGCGTGCTTTTTTCAAGCAAAGGCTTCAGTAGACTTGTTTCTACAGAGAACATGTCAAAGATCAAACACTCCAAACTTTTTTAAAGGCATATAAACAGCAATTCTCAGCTCTTCTCACACAACCCACTTTATCTACCTCAGCTGAGGTTCCTTTTCATTACCAGAGCAGATATTTCACGAGATTGTGTCTTCTCGAACTGTGGAAGTAAAGCGACAGCGATGGCGGCGCATGTGGACATTTATGGATGGCTAAAATGTGGCGCTTCAGTACTTTCACGAAAGTGGAATTAGGAAGTTTCCTCTAAAAGCATACTGAACAGATGGCTGCTCCTCATTAAATTCTAGCAGTGTGTGCACAGCTTAAGGGAATTCTGTTCAGGATGGTGAGTAATTCTCCAGGCCTAGTATCCCCTGGACCACTTCTTCAGGCCAGCACAAGACAAAGAAGATCCCATAAGAACGTGCTGCTGCAGTCTCGGCCCTCGCCTTGCCGCATGAGCCGATGGAAGCGTTTGATTGCGTGAGCTGACGGATGGGCTCGGAGTCTATTGAAAGTGAGACTGAATAAGCAACTGAATGGCGATAAGAGTATCTTGAAAAGAATGAACCGCTTTCTTCAGGGAGCCTTTCTATGTTCACAAAGCCGAAGCAAAGGTCAGGGTCTGACAAACCACACACATCCTTTTCCTCCTGCCCCCGAATGACGCATCAGAACAGTATATCTGAACAGCTCGTGAATATATTAGATTTAAGAGCATTACTTTTCTACATGCTGGTTTAATGAATAATGATTAGTACCTCACTGTGTTTGTGGTAAAAATTCAAGCAGAGTGCTTCTTTGGTGGCATGCCAGGTAATTCCTTTGAGATTCAAACAGATCAGTAATTTTCAAAAGCTTCGTTTGAAGATTTCTTCTCGTAAAAACTCCTAGCTGAATGTTTCAATCGAAAAGTGAGAACACTTTGAGATTGAAAGCGTTCAGAGTCGGATCAATTCTTTTTTTTTTTTTTTTTGGCAAGAGCACAGCACTATAGGTCGAACAGAAGGAGAAGAAAACTTCTTTGAACATATGTGTGAAGCACGCATCTAACATGATGCCCTTGTTCTGACATTCCCACCTTTCTTCCTGGGAGCAACAAACAACAAAGTCTCAAGCTCTAATTAGGCCCCAAAACAAACGGCTAATTATTTAATACCGAGCTTCGCCGAAAACCTCCCTTTTGTACATAGTACAAGCTTTAATTTACATGCTTGACTGCCCTTTCGCTTAACAAATAATCTCTTAGTTGCCTGCTTCCCTTGATTCTTACATCAGAAGGATCTTCAGTGTGTAAAAGTCAAAACACACACACACACACACACACACACACACACAAAAAAGTCTGTAATCGATAGGTTTTGTTTGCTTTGATCTCAACTGGTTTTAAAAGTCTACTTTCATTAACAATAGCAGTGGAATTCAAACTCCCATGACTATCTGGCACTCTCTCTAGGGTCTAATTCTGATGTACAAAACATTGTTGTGATTTTGCTTCAACACTGAGTATTGCAAAGCAAACAGGCATTCTGAGAGATAACATAACAGAAGAGAGAGAGAGGGGAAAAAAAAGACTGCTCGCTCTCATGTTCATGGCTCCATCTAAATGATTTTGTATTATGCACCGAGACAAAGCTGACCTTTACGGGATGGACCAGAATAGAACGTGAAAAAATACATTTTGAAAGCTGCACAAGCCAGTAGCACTAGTTTAATAGGAGAGCGGTGGTTGTGCTCATGTCTTAAAAACATACCGTCTGGAAGCGCAGCAGTACCGTCACTACTCATACTTCGTCAAGCATCTCTAAAAATAACTAGCACTTCTGTCGCGGAGGCACGCGGGTGAATAGGTCTCCGCAAAAAGGGCACTTAAATATACGGGAAGCAAAAACAAAGAGTGGTGGGGGGAATGAGTCACACCAAACAAAAAGAAATGGATTTCAGCTCATTGCTTTGTAGTAGCAAAAAAATGCAGGCGGATAAATGGCACCTAATGGAGACTGGCTGTGATGCAGCTCACGCCGTCCTTTCTTCCCTGCCTCACACGGATGCATGATCTACGATGCTTTATTTCTAGGGTAGCTCTTGATTTATGTAGGCAATGGACACCACTCAGAGCAGCCTCATTAGAATGCGGAACGAATATAAATCACATATACATCAATGGCGTGTTTGTCATTCCGTGCAATTAAAGCCGATCTAGGTTTACGAATGCCGTGCTATAGGTTTGCTTACATATCAGAGACATGTTCCGTTCGCCAGTTATTCCCTGTCCGATAGAGGGGGAAAATACACCAGTATAATAATGCAGAAGGCCTGCTGTACAGAGAGTAAAATAAAAGCATCCTCCAGTATTCTAATATGCGTGTGATCTGGAAATGAGAAAGCCTTATGTCAGGAGACATGACTAGACACTAGGGTTCTCCCTTAATGAGAACGCCTCAGTGTGTGTATATACCAAAATCACAGAAAATAATGACGATCGCTACCAAGCTTCAGGCTCTAATCCAGGGTATAATTGCCCACTGGGGTTAAATTTTCAAGATCTGGGTTAGATAATGAAATGGAATTAGCGTGTTATCTCACCTGCTATTTAAAGCAGAAGGTAATACAATTATGTAAATCATTTGTTGGTTTTTAAAAAAAGAAGCAAGTTATGTGTTTGTCACAAACATTTGCATAGTGTTAAGGAAAAAGTACTTGATCTTGACGCATCATTCAGTTATACTGATTATAAGAGTTAGGCTTTATCACACTAACAGCACCTCTCTGCTGATCAACTTGAGTGCACTACACTCCAGTAAGCACAAAGATTTTTACTTTTTTTTTTTAAAGCCAAAATATCCCTCAGAATATCTTTCAGTGAGTCTGATATGGTTGGAGACTGCCCATTTGTACAAGAAAGAACAGCATTACCTTTCGCATGGCCTCTCCCTAGAGTCACGAAGCCAGACGAGATGAAGTTGTGAAGGTCGTGTCCTCCACCACGGCCGCTCTCCTTGGAATAGTGTCCACCTGAAATGTGTGAGTTGACCGTGAGGCCCAAGCAGCAAGAGCGAGAACCCTATACACATGCAGCTGATTCTCCTTTCAGGGTAAACAGAAGCTGAATGCCATAAACAGTCAAATTCCCTTGGCATCCGGAGTTATGACTTTCCATAATTCAGACATGAAGTCACCTTGCTTGTGCAGGCGGGGTGACTATCAGAATCCTGCATGCATCCCAAAGTGGTATTTCTGCTCTTGACATCGTCATTACCAGTGCGATACCAAGTATAATACTGTATCTGATATCCTCATGATAACCTTGGATGCCATTTGGAAGCTTAAATCCGAAGGTAATTACATGACAGAGTGGCTGGCAAAATAAGAATCGAAAACTTCCATGAAAATATTCCATTACGCCGTGAGAGTGAGGACACAATAGATATTCGACTATTATTAAGTCCGTGGTCTACTCAGAATGATAAAAATCATATTAGTGTTGTTCAGAGATAGACGGGATGTGTGAAATGGAGCAATGCCGAGCGGTCAAATGCAAAGTGGACTGGTTTTGTCATGGGTTGTTTAAAGAAGCTCTATTCAGTAGCTTCACTGTTCCAGCTATCAAGAACCGTTTTGATCGACAGTAACAGTCGGACAAACCCAGCAAAACAAACACAGCGAAACTGCCTTGTGCTTGGTACAGGCGAGCCCTGAAACATCAGACGAATCACATAATTGAGTGTGTGACAGGGGCGGTTCAAACTGAACAAAGCCACCGAATCAACCGAATCAACCCGTCACTGGGACTTCAGAGCATCGCCGCAGAAGCTGACAGAATCAGTTGAGTGATCCAGCTAAGCCTTCATTATGAAGATCCACTATGCAACTCTCTGACTAAATATATAACCGACTGTTCTACTAATCCCCCTGGGGTGTTGTGAAATCAAGTTCAGCCTTCAGTCATGTCACAGGAACTTTTAAATGACAACACCTTCGAGGTACTGTCATTGCAAGTGTGTGTTTCATGCAACACTTTGCCTCAGGTGTGTCCTGGAGCAGAAACGGACTGATACAGCAGACGTTAATGTCCTCATATTCGGATGTGTGTGAGAGATTTCAGACCCTCCGGGGAAAACCTCACTTATTACTAAGAGATCACGGCCTGTGCAGTGTTTATTTTAATTACTGTATAGAGGCCATGATGTCAAGGGAGAGAGAGAGAGAGAGAGAGAGAGAGAGAGAGAGAGAGAGAGAGAGAGAAAAAGA
>JAOUWY010000078.1:19815586-19835703 GCA_025728095.1 Prietella phreatophila | reverse complement strand
CACAGGGCCGAGGCGGGATTCGAACCCACAACCCTGGTTCGAAACATCTTAAGCACATTTTTTATTTGCATATAATGATTTAATACAAATCACAGACTTGTAATGTAATGACCTATATCTTAAATAAAAGTGAGAACTGCCTAGCTTTATTTTTGTTGCTGTTTTTTTTTTTTTTTTTTTTTTTTAGTTTTCACTTAAATCCACCAACCACTAGCATTCAGTTTGCTTTGCCTATTCTATGTAAGATACAGAACTCAAACTTTTCTTCTTTTTTTTAACCGACTGGGGAATATATGGGGGAATATTCAGGGAATACTGGGGAATATTCTGGGGAATATACTGGGGAATATTCTTGGGAATATTCTGGGGAATATACTGAGGAATATACTGGGGAATATTCTGGGGAATATTCTGGGGAATGTACTGGGGAATATACTGGGGAATATACTGGGGAATATTCTGGGGAATATACTAGGGAATATACTGGGGGAATATACTGGGGAATATTCTGGTAAATATTCTGGGGAATATACTGGGGAATATACTGCGGAATATTCTGGGGAATATACTGGGGAATATACTGCGGAATATTCTGGGGAATATACTGGGGAATATTCTGGGAATATACTGGGGAATATACTGGGGAATATTCTGGGGAATATACTGGGGAATATACTGGTGATGGATCGGAAATTCAGCTTTTTTTTACGCCCTGATATTTACATCTACAGTACATGTGTTAAACAACTTCGAAAATGCCAACTTTTGTTTGAACTCATGGGTCAGTCCATCTCAAGTGTTTCAACTGTAAAGGTATTTGTAAACGTTATGATTATTTGTAAAGTAATTGTAAATGGTTGCTTGACTGTTTTAAGTTTTTTTGTTTGTTTTTTTTTAATGTTTTTGAATCGATTATGTCTATTCATTGCAAAACCACTTTTTTAAATTATTATTATTTTACTTAGTTTAACCATCACAGCCATCTTTGTGTTATGGCACACAACACATTTTGGTTATACAGTTGTTTACGGTAGTGGTCACCACCCCTCTTCCTTGAGATCTACCTTTCTGCAGGTTTCATCTCCAACCAAATCTAACACACCTGTTTGGATTGATCAAGGATTTCTTAAAGCAATGAGCAGATGGTCAGATGGGCACAATTACGGTTAAAGCTAAAGTCTTCAGTCAAGTACATCTCCAGTAACAGTGTTATACCAACTGTACCAAAATAGTAGATCAGTGGTCTGCAAATCGGCCATCAACACTCTTCTGCAGAGTTTAGCTCTAGCCCTAATCAAACACACCTGAACAAGCTAACCAGGTACTACTAGAAAATTATACGCCGGTAAGTTTGGAGGATGGAGCTAAACTCTACAGATTTGAAGAACCCTGTGAGAGATCACTTTCTAGAATCATTTTTTCAGATTGCACGAAAATAAAATAGCGAAGTCTCAAACCCGAAATGTTCTGCATGCACTTACCTAGTTAATAATGCATAATGCATAGTGCATAATGTTATGCATGCTTACCTAGGTACCCCTAAAATTAAATTTAGACTGAGTCTCAAACTGTTCCCATTATAAGTGGAATGAGCAATCTTGAGCAAAGCATTTGGACTTAAGTTCTAATCAGGTACCTTGTTATGTGTTCTAAGGTCAGTTTTTGTTCCATGGAGCTAGGACCATCCTGAACTGAGCTACTGAAGCTTCCATAAAAAGCTACCAACATTTGCTGTGTGGTTTTGCAACGCCAAAACATTAAATCAGAAAAAAGAAAAAAATGGTCAAGCAACCTGTATTGGGCCACCTGAGATGGAATGACCCCCACATGTTTTTTTGTGATCAGAAATATTGGAACATGCGAGTAGCAGGTGCTTCTTGTGTTAGGTGTGTCTTGTTTGATTTAAACCCACATGCCTTCCTTCAGTATATAACAAAAAGAAAAGACTTGGCCTTGCCATTCCATTACTTTTGGAGGAGACTGTATCTAAAGGTGACATAACTATATTATGCTTATTCATGTATTTTTTTGTGTTGCAGGGGAATGGCACCAGTATGATGACATAATATGTGCGAAGCCTTCACATAGTACGGTTGAAAAGATAAAAAACTGGTTTGTGAACACGAAGCCTGATTTATTGAGAGGACGATTTATAGCAGGACACATCATGTTGGAAACAATCAGTGATATCCTTGGTGAATGGAGTAAGCTAAATGTCAGAAACTTCTTTGTCCAGCTCCAACAGTTCTTTGAAACTTATTCAGATCCCCATGTATATGAAGAACACCCAAATCCATGGTACTCTTTGGAGTATGGTCAAAGTCAGGTATGATATATTAAGGAAATACTTATACCACATATGCCGCATCAAATCTTAAATCGTTATAATACTTTTATTTGTGCATTTTAACACTAAATTCATTGTTTATAATAATCTCCAGTAATTGTCCTTTTCCAGGTGAAAGAACTTCTCACACATTTCATGCTGACCAAGATTGATTCTGTTCGAGCAAACAGAGATTTATAAATTCAAGATCTGCAAAGAGGAGTGGCCATCTTTCTGCTGGTTTATCTAAAATATAATCTACACATAGATCAGAAATCAGCTTATCATATTGGCTGGATACTTTGTCTTCCCAGACTGTCGAAGAACGAATTCAGTTCCTACTGGGATGCGTTCTGGCTGCCTCTTCAAGAGGAATGGTATGACTTTGGCTTCAATGGGTAGTTGGTCTAGTCAATGTTCTTTATATTAGTAGTAGTTAATGTGCTATATACACACACTCACTATTTTAATAAGAACATCTGTACCCTTGCTCGGTCACACAATTATTTCATCAGCCAATCATGTGGCAGCAATACATAATATCAAACACATACAGGTCAAGAGCTGCAGGTTTACATCAAACATCAGAATGCAGATAAATGAGATTGCAGTTAATTATGACTGGAACATGAAGTTTGGTGTTGGATGGGCTGATTTGCATCTTTCAGAAACTGCAAACGCCTGGGAATTTTTACTTACAGTCTCTAGAGTTTATACAGAAAGGTGCAAGAAAAAAGCCTATTCTGTGAGTGACAGTTCTACAAGCTAAAGTGTGTTCTTCTTGATGAGAGAGTTCAGAGGAGAATGATCAGACAGGTTCCTCTTTATAACCATGATGAGCAGAAAGAATATTTCAGAATGCACAGCAAGTGAAAACCTGAGGCAGACAGGTTTAAATAGAAGAAAACTACATCAGTTTCCACTCATATGAACCAAGAGCAAGAATTTAAAGATACACTAGGTAAAGGCTCATCAAAAGTGGACAGTTGAAGATTGAAAACACATTACTTGGTCTTTTTTTCAAACTGTAAATGTACAGTTTCAGTGTGCCGTGTTCTTAGCTTACAGGATTGGAACTTGAGATGGTCTTCTGCTGTTTTAGCCCATCTGTCTCAAGGTTTGATGTGGCTATTTGAGTTACTGTTGCTTTCCTGTCACCTGGAACCAGTCTGGCCATTCTCCTCTGACCTCTCTCAGACCGCTTCTCTGCTCATAAACCTACCACTTCAATTCAGTTCAATTTGTATAGCACGTTTTACAATAGACGCTGTCTCAAAGCAGCTTTACAGAAATATATAAACACGGTATACAGATATTAAAAGTGCGAATTTATCCCAATTGAGCAAGCCGCTGGCGACGGTGGCGAGGAAAAACTCCCTAAGATGTTAAGAGGAAAAAACATCGACAGAAACCAGACTCAAAAGGGAACCTGTCCGCATCTGGGTAACTTACTGGAGGTTTTGTGTTCTTTGTTTTTCATTACAGTTTGTGTAAACTGTAGAGAGTGTTTCATATGAAAATCCCAGAGGATCAGCAGCTCATGAAATACCAGCCTGTCTGGCACCAACAACCATGTCAAAGTCATTGCGAAGGCATCTGCATTCTAATGTTGGATGAGAACATTAATTGAAGCTCTTGACCTGTATCTGCATGATTTTATTTATTGTGCTGTGGTCATATGATTAACTGAATGAGCAGGTAAACAGGCATTTAAATGGGCTGGTGAGTGTATATACAGTGGATATATATATATGGATTTTCATATGAAACACTCTCTACAGTTTACACAAACTGTAACCGCTTTACTAGTACTTTGTTAAATCACCTTTTAATATTGTTTGGTAAGCGTCTACCAACTTACCACGCATATATATGACAATATTATTCCACTCATCCTTGCAAAAATGCTAGACCTATAAAATTGCTAGAGAATCTCTAGTGCACAGTCCGCCATCTCCAAGTCCTCCCAGAGGTCCCTCTAACACCACCACCACCCCCATTCCCTGGACAATGTTTTGTTTTGTATTTCACTTTCTTCTTAGCTATATCATATTACAGGTGGAAAAAGATAAGACAGGATTTAGCTTTACATCACACACACAAAAAAATGAGAATTGTAATAGGGGTGTGCACACTTTTACATGTAGTTGATATTTCAAATGTGTTAATAATATACAGTATGCATGTTGTCATATTCAACTTACAAGCATTGGCTAGATTTGCTGTTCTTTGAATTGTTTAACAGACATACATAGTTATGTTTACAATTTTTTACATTTATTTAACAGTGTCGCAGATGCACTCCGAAAGTTTTGTCAGACTGCATGTAACATAAAAACTATCTACTGGATTCTTGTCCTTCCTATGCTGCATTTTTTGGAGAGCGACAGCAGACCATTTGAGCCAAACACACACTCTACAGGACAAGAGTTTGGCGTTTGGGCAGGACTTAAACGGCTGAGAATTCCTCCGACTCACGTCACAGACTCGCAATACACAAGGTAATTATGTTTTATTTGTCATATCATATCTTCATGAAAGTGTTTTGAAACACTGTTTTATCATATGTTTATGTCAGAATAGCAAGAATGAACTATTTCCTTGTATAACCACTGTTTATCGCTAATATAATGGATTCTTGTGCTTCGCGAAGACCTTAATTATTAAAACTCATTTTGTGGGCATGTGTTGTTTTTAATAAATTTCAATAAATAAAATAAATAAATAATATTTGATATGGTCCCTTCCTATTATTTCGTACATAGCAGCTCTATAAAGTCTCTGTTTCCCCTTCATTCACAGGGCGCTCATGAAGGTCATGGAGGACCATAAACATTTGCTTGAGATAGATCAGTTACTTTCCCGTTCATGGATATGTCTGCTGGGTTTGAATAATTTGCTGGAATATACAGCCTTGACTTCTGTGGATATCCTAGATGTCCTTATCATGCTAAACTACAGACTTGACAGCAGGGAGCAACATGGCCAAGAGGTAGAGTGAACTTCTGACTTTCTCTATTGGCTCAGTTTATCTCACACTGCATAAATACTGAGACTACTAAAACAATGGGAATGTTAATATCTGGACTATACTTGAAATATCTAATAAAAAATATATAAAATATAACATTCCAGACAAATATTTTGGACAATATTAACGACTTTCCTAATACTGATTAATGTCCTTATACTTAATTAACACAATACTTTGTGGAGTTATGGGGATTCATTTTTTTTTTTTTTACTATTTACTCAATTACTATTGCATAAAATATATGAAAAATGGATGAAAAAAACCAACCACTTTATTTGATGTTTACATTTATTTCGCAGGACCTGAAGCTGTTGTTTTCACATCTCCTTGATAGAATTAAACACCAACAATTCAGGTATATTGTGGTTATTTAAAAGCTAAAAACAATAAGCTAAATAAACTATTAAAAAATAAATAAATACATAGACCTTGAAATTCATTTTTGAAACGTCTGCACTAACATGTGAACATATAAATCTATTTCCAAACGCAATTAAACTGAATGACAGATTACTTGAATACTCCAAAGGCCTGCTCCCCAGGCGCTTTTACACTCTTATTGTGTGCCCCTATGTACTGTATCCCCCCCATATGTTAACTACAGGACATACAAATGACACAATGAGTAATCTAATTTCTGTTTATCAGGTTTAAAGATAATGACTATTCCGAACTTTGCTTGACAAAGTCTTTCAGTCTTCTGGCAAAAATTTGTCGGAATTGCAAGGATGCATATAATTCTGAAGTTCCTCTGGAGTGCTTGAAATGTTTCAGTCTGATCATAGATTTGAAAGAATGTCTCAGTGAGAAGGTAATCATGTTGCTTCCTAAAATATAAAAGTATGTTTTCAAAAAAATTGCAACAAATATTTCCTTACTCTGCGTAAGTGATCGTTACCTTGTCTTGAGTGAACGACATTCTTTAAGCTGTTGTTTTCTTATCCCCCGAGTGTAGTGTGTACACATTCATATTGCAGTAACTGATGTGTTCACTCGTGTGTCAGTTTGGTACTTTTTGAGATTACATTTGTGATTATATGTAATAAGGTACACAATAGGCTTGTGCAGTGTAACAATATTATTGTCCCTACATGACCTTACAGTGGCATATCCAGTGATTTATAACTGGACATATTAACAAAATAAAGACATGCTCAAAGGCTAATGTGTTCCCTCGGCTCAATGGCGTCGTCATCTACCGAAGCAGAAGTGAAACTTATGGTCCTTACTAAAACGTTACCCAGTCAGAGGCTGCTTCAGGCACGCACCTGATACATATAGAGTGTTCTACATATGAAATACGTGTAACACAACAAAAAGCATTTAAAAAATGGTGGTGTTAACTAACGGATGTTTAAAACCCACTTGGCACCCTGACCATCCCACAGCTTATAGCCCCCTTTATTATTATTATTATTGATTTATTTTACATAGGGTGGTGTGGTGTGGGTGGGGGAATGATTATTTCCCAATCTCTTTAGTTCCAGGCTTCTATCTCTTTAATCCATTGCAAGTTGTTGTTTTAAAGAAATCAACTGATGCTCAGAGAGGGAAGTGCAAAGAGATGTTCGAGCAGGCAGAAAGAACTGTAAGAGAATGGCTCCGAAACGCCTTCTCCAATCCTTTACTAGACAGCTCATACGGCCACACAAAATTCACTAATGTTCATGAAGTCGAGGTAGGAATGATTCGTTTCACACACATTTTTAAATGCTGGCAGGTTCAGAATATAGTTGTGATCTTGTAATATATTGATATTTAGGCGTGGAGTAAACTGCTGTCTCTGAGTTTTGCTAACGAGGAGTTCTGCTCAGCATGGAGAAAAACATTCTTAACGCAGTTCGAAGGAAAGCTGAAACAGGTAAGAAAATGACGTAATGTTTTTGTGGTGTTGAATACTTGCCAAATATGTGCAGACAATCGGAATCCACTATGCCACTATAAGTTTACACACATCATGCTATTTTATTGTCATTAGGAGCACCCAATTCATCAGATTGAAATCTACTGCAATGAAGTAGAACATGTGAGCTCCAAGTTCCCTTCATTATCTCCCTCTTTTGAGAACTGTGCATTAAACGCTGTCGCCACTGTGTGTCAGGTATTGATCATACCCATTCCTTTAAAAGTGAAGGAAAAACATTCCTCTGTGCAAATATATGAGCTTAATGTCATTCTTGTTTCCATAAATCAGAGCGGATCAGAGAGGATTTTGTTTGAAAAACTCAACCACCACGACTTAAGTAAATTTGGAAATCTGGTATCTGCAATTGTACTCAAAGCTTGGCCAAAGACTGAAGATGGAAACTATCAAGATGGAGAGGAGCCGGTGGTACAACATCTGTTAACATGGCCTACAGCAAGCAAAATCTTTCAACTACAAGGTGTGAATTTACAGTGACACACGCTGCTACTTTGCTAGTTTAACTCTTCTTTCTCAGTGTATTGTACAGTATTTTAAATTGAGATTTTCTTCAGGTGCAAATGGGAAACTCACTGATCAACTCTCAGACAAAGCCAGGGAGTTACTGGCCGTGGCAGGTTCTGCATTCAGCTGTGTCGCGCAAAAATTTATCCAAGGAGACATTACAATAAAGATCCTGAATCAGATCCTGAAACGAGAGGATGTGTTCACTGAGCTTCTACAGATTGGTACTCGATCAAACCTGCCACACAATAATTATTTAGCTTCATACAGTATATGTATTTTTACTCAACTGGTCTATGTTACTTCCAAGATCTGAGTTAATGTCTTTATTGTATTGAAATCTGGATTTACACTTCCTTGCAGATTCTTTGTGTGATGATGGCCGGTGCAAAGACAGTAGAGCTGTGAAAACTCTGCTGAGAAAAAGGAAAGAAGAAGTCGAGAACATCTACAGTGAAAAAGTGTTCATCGCATGCTTACTGAATGTGTGCAACACACTCCAAAAGCACGTCAAAGGTATTGTATTTGTTCATTTATATTCGATGTAATTCCAGAGCATAAAAATCCCAATAATAATCAAGCAGATCAGAGCAGCAGAGGATTATGCGGAGGACAGGGGACAAATTGTTAATCAGGTATACACACAAATTGGAAGAGAAAACTGAGACTTCAAACACAAGTTAAAGCCACTTCCTTTAACCAACCCAAATCATTTACACTACCATGGAGTCAAAATAAAGTGCACAGACACCCAAATAGTGCAACAAATAACATAAGATGCTCACGTATTCTTAATACAGACTGATAGAAATAACTGTAAACAAGAAGGCTGAGGTTTGTGTACAAATGTAAGCTTTTATTTCAACAAAACCGAAACCATCAAGTGAGTCACCATCAAACATTCAAGGGTCCACACTATTCAATTCAATTCAGTTTTATTTGTATGGCACTTTTAACAATGGACATTGTCCCAAACCAGCTTTACAGAAAATATACAAGTCCTTGAATAAGTACTACTCAGCTATTCATCTATTCTATAGATACTTCTGTACGTTATAATAGAAACAATAACGAATTAGAATGAAAACGTTAATATAAACTATTGTCCAGTCCTGAAAATTCATCAATACTGTCTGACCAATCAGAATTCAGCAATCAACAGGACTGCGGAATACAAAATGTGTAATTCATTTGATTCATTTGTGAAACTTTGTGTTACGTACAACTTCCCTGTCCTGCATGCCTGCTTGATTTAATTACACACTCTGCTTAAAATAATAATAATAATCATAATCATAATCATAAATTATGGTAATAGCTTGAAGGCATGTGATTTTTTTTCGGTGGGAATCTTTAACCAAATTCTTCAATACTTCACAGTTGATACTGCGGACCTTGCAAAGAAACACTCAGATAATGTGGAGAAGATGTGCCGGGAAGAATTCATGGAAGTTCATCAGCTTGATGAGAGTTCTTCAGAAGTGACAGGACTGGTCACATATTTCACACTGCAATCTCACTAGAACGATGGCAAAGCGACTGCATGCTTTGAAAGACAGCTACATCTTTCGTATGTGCTTGGAGAACAAAGCCAAAATGCTCTCATACACTGAGCAAGATGATGATGATGATGATGATGAAACAGAGCCAATAAGAGATATGGAGCCATGCACACTAGAGTTCATCCATGCAAAAATATTTAGGCCTTGTCACATTCAATACGAAAGGATCTACACCAGTTTGAAGGATGGTTCTATCACGTTCCAGATGGTCGACAGTGTCTTTGAGGTCTATAAGGGCAAATATGAAGATCTTAGAAAAGAGCTTGAAATCATGTGCAAAATAAATCCTAAAGATAATAGGCGGTGGATTAAGGAGAGAATCCATCAAATCCAACAATACCATGGCCTCCACTTAGCAGCAGAATCAGCTCAAGTAATCATGGATGTCAAGACCATCCTATGCCCTGAGGGAAACTTCGACATACTAAATAGACTGCTTGATGTTGTGAGTTGTCAAAGCAAATGTGTTATTAATGTAAAATACAATTATCATTTGAGAACATTTTGCTGGACAGTATGTAAATACTCTTAATAAATTGACATTTAAAGATATAATTATTAATATATTGACTCTGTTTTTCAGAGTAAGGCTGACTTTAAGCAGGAAAGCTTAGATCAAATTGATGAGAGCTTAATAAGTGCCAAAAATGTACTGGCAGACATAACGGAGGATCGCAGACTGTGTCTTAAGGAACTCGGCCTTAAAATAAAATTTGCTGAGTGGGTCAAAGAGGTCTTGCCAGGTAAGTTCTTAATTGGGGGTTTAAGCTATAAATTTAATATGGCTAGTATTAACAGACTGTACTGTAACAGAGAGTAAAGACAGACTGTGTCATTTTAGTTATATTTACGTTCTCAAAATGGAATATGTTGTCTGTACCCTGGTTCATGATATAGGAGTTTCTTTCATTGTCTATGCCTTAAACCTAAGCCTTAAACTTGCTGGACAGAAACCTTGAGATAAAATAGAAATCTACTTTAACATCTTAAGGTTTCTGTTCAGCAAGTTCACCTTCTACATCTGAACGCAGATATCCGAGCTTGTTTCCATATTGCTGATGGTTCTATTCAAATAATTTCACATAATATTAGGTCACTCGATTATCAAATAAGTTTAGATAAGTACTCATTTTTTACAACACTGTGATATTCACAGATATCAGTCAGCTTAAAGTCTTTGTCGATCTGGCAACAATCTCTGCTGGAGAGAATGCTATGGATGTCGATCGAGTGGCCTGTTTCCACAATGTCGTGCAAGGATACTCGTCCATGCTTTATGGGCTAAGTGCTGATTCTGATTTTGATGCTTTTAAGAGAGCCCTGCAAAAACTGTGGAAAGCCCTGGAAAGTGACCGCGACATCACAAAAAAGCTGGTATGCACACTATGGCAGTTTGTAAGCAATTGTTGTAAAGAAAGTGATCAATTTTGACAGGTTGCTTTTACAGGTAATTGGGAATATGTGGTCTACCTATGTATATAATATATCAAGGCCTTCCTTGCATTTATCGGTTTTATCTGACTTTTTGAGCTAATAAATGTTATTGACATGCTACTGAATATATGTGAAAACTTGTACATCACAATATAAATGTAAAGTATTTTTAAGATAAAAACATAATAATTATTTAACAGTCATGATAAAGTTAGTAAACACGATTTAAAGGTGGCAAAGTCACAGGTTTATTTGCTTATGGGACAGTCACCATGGCTAGAATTGATAGTATTGCTGATGTCATATACAATGTCTGGACGCATCGAAATGTATGTGTTTTGTCTGCTGTCTGTAAATAGAAAGACACTGCTCGTCACTTGGATTGGCTAATGTCAGTGAAAGAGAGTCATGGCTCAGTGGAATTGTCGTCCCTCTCTTTTGCCAAAGCCATAAATGAAAGAGGAGTGTATTCCATCGCTGCCGTAATCCAAAAAAAGGTGTATATTTATGTTAGTTTTGTGAATATGAATTTTTAAATTTAATTTAACATTTTTAATTAGGCTGCATTTTATTCTTTTAGGAAAGTGTTTGATAAAACGCATTGTTCACTTAGAATATGATAAATATTTAATTTACATTAGGAGACACATTTTTAATGTGTTGACTCTTTCTGCAACAGATCAACATGGACACCACTCTCAAACTTTATGTCCCAGAGGGACATGGAGAAGAACAGGAGATTTGCTGTTATTCTTTAGAAGATATTAGAGCTCTCCAGAACAAACTCATGCTTATGTCTGGGAAGGCAGAGCAAAACACTGAGGTTGAACAATTCACAGAGGTAAAAAATAAATAAATAAATAAATAAATAAATAAATAATACAAATCTGAGGTAGAAGAAGTTTGCTTTTTTTGGACAGATCTAGGAGCTTCTTGTTGGCTGACGCTGGTGCCATAAAACTTGTTCTTTTTGTTCCTAAGGTGTTTGACCATGTTCAGAGACTAGCTGGGATATTTCTTGATCTTCTTTCTGCTGGAAACCCTTTATTCAGGCAGTGGGAAGCCAAAATCAACTGTTGCACCGTGAATTCCAATCATCTCACTAAAGACAGAATCATTCTAGACTTTCATTTGAGTAGCATTCTTGAAGAAATAGCAATAGACGGTAATGTCGTTGAACAACTACCAAACCTTTGCCAGAAAATGGAAAGTGACTGGAGGACCTTTATGGAAAAACAGAGATCTCAGAACTACTACCTTAATTATTACACTGCTGAGCAAATTGTCTATCTTTGCGAACAGCTCTCTTCGAAACATTTGAATGAAGACTTAGATGAGTGTGCATTGATGATGCTCTCATCTATCAACCCCAAGTCTTCTACGTCTAGTGTGTGGAAAATTTGGAACCTTCTGTTTCAAGATGCAGATGCTTTGATGTCTGACGAAGGCTTAAGTATAAGTGTACAAGATGTCTCAGACAGAGATTTTGGGTTAGGTACATTAGATTTCATTTGGAATAAGTATATAATAGACATGAAGACTTTTCTACCAGATACACTGGATATCCCAGGTTTAGGGGATTGAGAGGCTGAACAATAACTTGAAGTGGGATTATGAGGACGATGACCAAGAAGAGTTCAAGCCTTTACATCCAGATGAAGAACCAAATGAAATTAGACGAGAGTTACCAAAGGGACTGACACAGGGTTGTCCCAATCTCATAGTTTGCCCCAAAGAAGGGATCCTGACGACTTGCCTCAGTGTTTACTCTGCCAGCGAATATACAACACTGAAGTCCTACTGTGCAGTTCAACCACTCCGTATGAGCATGTGGAACTTTTTCTAAGACGCTGCCTCACAACCGGAAATATCGGCGAGAAGATCTACACCCTGCTATATGCTGATCTCTTGAGTTATGAAGTCAGTTATGCCGTGGAACAGTTGTTTCACAAACTTCATTCTGGAGCAAGAAAGGATTACAAACTTGTGATTATTTGCAGCTTGGAACAAGAGCATGCTTACATCCCTTCTGCATTTAGTTCTTTCAAGCTGTACATGATTCCAAGAGAATCCTTACAGAGACTCCAAATGTATCTCTGTAGACACTAAGCAGTGCCAGCAGACCAGGCTAGTGCTGCGACTGTATTCAAAGACAGGCAATCTGTTGGAATTGTGTCATCGAAACGAGCAGGAGTTAGTAAGTAATGGAACACTTTTTGGGAATTTATTTCTTTCATGATGAGTTTAATTTAATGTTTCAATCAATGTAATACAATTAAATATATCCAAAAAATGTTTCTGATTATTTCAGGAAAATCCTTGTATGTTCAGAGGCTTTATGAAAAGCTCGAGGCATCTGAAAGACCTGGAACTTCATATCTGAAGTGCATTCGCTTAACTGCGTCTATAATCGATGAAAGTGCTATCCTTCATTCATTGCTTGACACACCAAAACAGAATGGGCTTGTGATCTTTCATTTCGATGTTGCAACAGTGGTAAGAATTTAGTTTGATGAAACCCAGCAAGTTCTGGTGCAACATATTTCAATGTCCATTTGTATTCATTGCTGTGAATGTTTAGGTGCAAAAAGGACTGCAAGAGTTTTTATTTAAGCTGTTAGTTCTTGGCTATCTAATGGACACTGAAGGACGTATGTGGAAACGTAGCAGCCAGCACTTGTATGTCATTGAGATGTTACAATATTCCACTGAATTTTACAGATCTGTTGCGCGAATGGTAAGGTTTTTTTTTTTTTTTTTTACTCAGTAATTTTAAATATTTCAAAAAAAACATCAGTGCTTTGTTCTGAAATAGGAGAGCCTATATGATATGAAGATATTTTCGTTCACAGGATTCAAACACGGCTTTCAAACACGACGTTTCCCCCAAAGTGCAATACAGACCACCTAAAGAAGTTTTGGAGCTAGAAATGAGAGTAACAAGATCCTAGCTTTGACATTGACGATCCACTTATGGATGATGAGTATTTCAGAAGTGAAGCTTATCAAAGGCCTTATCAGTATTTGAAGCGCTTTCATGAGGGGATTAACCTTGACAACTTCACCTGCTGTGGAGTTGAAGGTTCCCATACAGAATGTCTTCAGATGTTGTTTTTCTACTGTGGAATTGCTGATCCATCATGGGCAGAGTTGAGAAACTTTTCATGGTTCCTTAACCTTCAGTTACAAGATTGTGAGACATCAATTTTCTGTAACATGAACATTGTTGGAGATACTCTGAAAGGTTTCAGAAAATTTGTGGTTGACTTCATGATTTTAATGGCCAAAGACTTTGCTACACCATCAGTAAATATTTTAGATCAAAGTCTTGGAGGACAACAGATAAGCCTAATTGATGCCAGTGAAGATGATCTGGCTCCATTTCGCATCAGGAAGAGATGGGAGTCAGAGCCCCATCCATACATCTTTTTCAACGATGATCATGAGTCCATGACCTTCATTGGTTTCCACCTCAGGTTAAACACTGAGAATGCCGTTGATGCCTTTGATCCGTCAACAAACAGAGTCATAAGGAAGAACATTATGACAAAACAACTCTATACTGGTCTCCAGCATAACAAGGTCCCTTTCAACATTAATTTTGATGACTTACCAAGAGGTGACAAGATTGAGCACTTGTGCAGTTTTCTTGGAGTCAAATGGCCATCAGATCCTGATGAGACCTACCAGCTCACTATGGACAATATATTGAAGATGATGGCAATTCACATGAGGTTCAGATGTGGCATTCCTGTCATTATCATGGGAGAAACTGGTTGTGGAAAGACAAGACTTATCAAATTTATGTGTGAGCTGCAAAGAAGTGGAAACCCGGCAGAAAATATGAAATTGGTAAAGGTTCATGGTGGCACAACTCCTGACGGAATTTACACCAAAGTACAAGAAGCTGAGTCCATTGCATGTTTGAATAAAGAGAAACATGACCTTGATTCTGTCATTTTCTTTGATGAAGCCAATACCACTGAAGCAATCAGTTGTCTGAAAGAAATTCTTTGTGACAATTCTGTGCAAGGGAATAAACTTCGAGCCCAAACTGGTCTACAGGTTATTGCTGCTTGCAATCCTTACAGAAAACACTCAGATGTGATGATTGAAAGGTTGGAAGGAGCTGGTTTGGGATACATCGTGAAAGCTAATCAGACACAGGATAAACTGGGCTCTATTCCTTTCCGTCAACTGGTATACAGAATTCACGCATTGCCCCCAAGTATAGTTCCATTAGTGTGGGACTTTGGGCAGCTTGATGACAACACGGAAAAAATGTCCATTCATCAAATTGTTAAGAGTGTGGTTGAAAAAAAGTCAGTCAGCAAAGACTATATCAAGATGATGACTGAGGTCCTATCTGCATCACAGTGCTACATGAGGAAGAGAAAAGATGAATGTAGCTTTGTCAGTTTAAGAGATGTTGAACGGTGCGTGCAAGTATTTGAGTGGTTCTACACCAATTACAAAATGTTTTTTGAAGAATTGGAAGAGTTCTTGAAGAAGAAGAGGAAGACGAAGCAAAACCAATCAAAGAGTGAAACATTCTCTTTAGATGACAAAGATCCTGTTGAATGGGCTCTGCTGATGGCAGTGGCAGTATGCTATCATGCATGCTTGGAAAAGAAAAAGGAATTTTGGAAAAAACTCTGCAGATTTTTCCTAAGCTACAACAAACTCAAAAATGTATCACAAGAAATCACTTAAATACAGGATCTTCTTCCACATGATGTACCCCTAGGTGGGACAATTGCTAAAAATAAGGCATTGAAAGAAAATGTCTTCATGATGGTGGTGTGCATTGAACTGCGTATTCCACTGTTCTTGGTTGGTAAGCCTGGGAGCTCAAAGTTTCTGTCAAAGGCCTTAGTGGCAGATGCAATGCAAGGCCAACCTGCACACTCTGAACTGTACAGAAAATTGAAGCAGATTCACCTAACATCCTACCAGTGCAGTCCTCACTCAACTGCAGAGGGAATTATTAACACATTTAAACAGTGTGCACGATTTCAAGAGGGGAAAAATCTGAAAGAGTATGTCTCTGTTGTATGCCTAGCTGAAGACTCCCCAAGAATGCCTCTAAAAACCCTTCACCCCTTATTGGAAGAAGGTTGCATTGATGATGACCCACTACCCCATAAAAAGTTGGGTTTATTGGAATCTCAAACTGGGCTTTGGACCCAGCCAAAATGAATAGGGGAATCTTTGTCTCCCGAGGCGACCCAGATCAGACTGAACTCATTGAAACAGCCACAGGAATTGGATCTTTGCAACCAGTGGTCCTGGAAAACATCAAAGATCTTTTTCACCCTTTGGCTGTTGCCTACCTGCAGATCTGCAGAGAACAAGACAAAGGGTTTTTTGGCTTACGTGATTACTACAGTTTAATCAAGATGCTGTATGTTTTTTCCAAAGGTTCTGTTCTTTCTTCAGAGGAAATTGTTCATGCAGTGTTGAGAAATTTCAGTGGCTTGGATAATGTGGATGCTCTGAAAATCTTTGCCAAAAGACTTCACACAAAACCTTGCTTGGATAAACTCAGTACTCTTGATTTGGTAAGGCAAAACATCACTGGCAAAGCTCCGAATGAGGACTGTCGCTACCTTCTTATACTAACCAAGAACTTTGCAGGCCTTCAAATTCTTCAGCAAAATGTCTGTATGGATAACAATCTTCCAGAGATCATCTTTATTTCAAGTTTTCCTAAAGATCAGGAGTACACACAAGTCTGCAAGAATATCAACCGTGTGAAGATCTGCATGGAAACTGGCCAGACTGTTGTGCTTTTAAACCTTCAAAATCTTTACGAAAGTCTGTATGATGCATTAAACCAGTACTATGTTTTCCTGGGTGGTCAAAAATACGTCGATCTTGGTCTCGGGACACACCGTAGAAAGTGTAGAGTGCACGAAGACTTCCGGCTTATTGTCATTGAGGAGAAAGATGTGGTCTACAATCAATTCCCAATTCCACTAATTAACAGACTTGAAAAACACTACCTTGACATCAACAGTGTCCTAATGAGTGGTCAGAAAGAAGCTGTCAAACAACTGCAGACCTGGGTCGGAAAGTTTGTGGTTTCAGCGAATCAGCATTCCAGTTCACACAAGTACTTGCCACAAGACGTTTTCATTGGTTACCATTCAGATACATGCTCTTCTGTGATACTGCAAGTAGTGGAGAAACTGAGGGATGACATTGAGGATGCAGACATCCAAGACAAACTGTTAATGGAAGCCAAGCACGTCTTACTAAATTGTGCCACCCCAGATTCTGTGGTACGGTTGGAGTATACCGATTTGCCAGATGTAGAGACAGAGCAGCTGTTCAGTACATACTTTAAGAAACAGAAACACCACTCTCTGGCAGAATTCATTGCCTCTCAAATCCCAAAGGGGCATCAGAACCATTACATCTTTACAGCGGTAGGATTTAAATTTTTTTCCCCCTATACTATATTTCATTTTATTCTCCAGTGGTTTTTTATTGTAGATTATTCACTATTACATTATGTGCTTTGTGAAGGTTACAACTTTTTCAAGGTTGTTGACAGCTGCAGATGTTAAGCAACTTAAGTATAAAACGGGGATTCCCAACATCGATCACCTGTGACTGCGGCAGTTTGAGACAGAATTTTCCTTCCTCAAAAAAATAAGGTATAAATTTGTCCCTCAGTAATTGATCTTATCCACTCACTACATATGTATAAGATTATCCTATGGTCATATCCACAGGACGGAAAAGGGTTTATTTTGTTTGTGAATTGTCTTTTCAGGCAGTTCCTAGACACACAGTGTGCAGATAAGATTCTTCTAGTCCAAATGGATTTTGGGGAGGATTCAGCAAGTGCAAATGTTCTTGCATCTGCCAGGTATGTTAGACATTTCCTGACATACACTAATCACTGCTGATCACAGAGTGATTCAAATGTTTAATCGCAAACAACTACTGGGTTTCTATTCAGGTACTCCTCCATGAATGAAATCATCCGATCCAAACATATAGACGAATATAGGGTGTTTCTGTATTTCATCATCAAACTACCAAGAATGGAGGGTGGAACCTTCTACACTGGATTTCAAGGAGGTACATTAATCTGTTACTATGCATAGATGGAAAGGGACCACTGCTAACCAGCTAACTCTCACCACAGCAGTGACACTGACCTAGTAGTGTCATCTTTATGGATGTTATGGCTTTTTAAACATCGCAATGAGAATAGACTCTTGATCAGAATATTCAGTCAACAGTGGTTCTGTGCTCTCACGCTGAGCTCTGAAGAAGGGCTAGAATAGGATTAAAGTAAGGAAAAATTCAAAAACACGTTTTTAACCCGTTTATTATTCATCTTAAGTTACATGGCTTGTCTGTTATACAAGTCCTCGTGAATGAGTTGTTCCTATAAAAACAAAATCATATTGTTAAGAAATCCCAACGTCAATGTTCTTCCTAATACACTGGAACCAGTGGCACATACTATAACTTCTGTGTTATTGTTGTACTAAGAATGATCCACCACCTAGACAATATGATTATATGCATTCGTACACCAATATGAATGCTTGTATGAGTGTGTTGTATAATACATACAGAATCAAGCAATTGTTTTGTATTTTGATTTCTATAGGACATTGGATGTCAGTTCACATCAACGACCTCAGAAGTTCTCAAGAGATTGTATCAGATGTCCAGAATCTGAGAAATGTATCCATTTGTGAGCTCTTTGAGGACATTTCAGTGGAAACGTCTGGTATTATTCTGTATAAACTTTCATAATTATTATTTGAATATGAAAGTTTCGTCTTTCTTTCTTTTTTATGATTCCTAAACCTTTAATTGCTGTTTTTGTTGTTTTTCTTATAGAAGAAAATTCTGGTGATTTGGTAAGTATAGCATGATTGTAATCAATAGTATTCATTAGTGGTTTAAAACATAATCAAGGCTATATCAGCACTAACTGTGTCTTAGACAGCGGAGAAGGTGTTTGATACAACAGCACTGCTGCGCAGTTGTATCCAGAGCTCTGTGGGAATGCTAAGGGATCCTGAAGATGGAGGAAATCTTAGTACAAGAAGAGTGGACATCTTGCTTACGCTCTTGGAGAACAGCGACAAACTGAAAGGTTTGTCTGATTTCTATCGAATTCCCTGCTTTGTCTCATTTTGGTGAGGAATTTCATCATTCTAATAAAGAACGTTATCTCTTATACAATAGATATGTTCATGGAGACGTTGCAAAAGCGCCTTCATCTCTTGTTGAAAACACGTGAGGACAATGCTGATATGCCCAAACACTGGGTGTCCAGAGAAGCGTCAAATATCGAAGCTCTCCAAGAGGGTAGAACTTTTAAGTAAGTTGTGAAGCAGAAACACTGCATAGCCTTTATCCATTGCAATTATGTTTTTTATGAATGTGACATTTTACATGAAGAGCCAACTTTTTATTTGTGATTGCATGTTTATTGTACAGTATTGCTTTAACTTGAATGTTTTTACTGGGTTATATTTGAATATTTGTTGCTAGACACACCCTGTGGCGTAGAGTACAGGCTGTGGTCACTCCCTTCCTGGCACAGCTGATTTCTGTCATTGACCGTAACTGCAACCTGGACCTTCTGCTTGACACTAACAGCGAGGATGATGTAAAAAACCTGTGGCTTCTCATATTTGAAAACAAAGCACTGCTGGATATACCATACATCCCAACTGGGCAAATGTGAGTTACCGTAATTATTTATTATCTTGTATAATCATGCTAATTCAACTACAGGAACGGTACTGTACCTCTTGTGATAACTGTCATGAATTTATAAAAATGTTAACTGTTTGTTTGCATAGCTCCGAGTCTCAGACCATCCTGATCCAGAGCCATATGTCAGCAGGAAGAACTATGTCCTGCACTATGCCCTTTAGCTGGAGGATTAAAGATCTGTTAGATGACCTCTGGGAGTACACCTTACAGAAAGAGGGTGACTATCTGTTCATACATGTTTATATTTTGAATATTATTGAATAATGAAAACACAATGCATAAAATCATGCAGATACAGGTCAGGGGCTTTAGTTCATGTTCATATCAAAGAATGGGGGACAACTGCATAGTTATTGTAGGGGCTCGGTGGCTTAGTGGTAAGCACGTTCGCCTCACACCTCCAGGGTCCGGGGTATGTGTGTGTGGTGTTTGCATGTTCTCCCCGTGCTGCGGGCGTTTCCTCCAGGTACTCCGGTTTCCTCCCCCAGTCCAAACACATTCATGGTAGTGTCTAAATTGTCCTGATTGGCGTGTCTAAATTGTCCACAGTGTATGAATGGGTGTGTGAGTGTCCTC
>JAOUWY010000078.1:19728803-19739164 GCA_025728095.1 Prietella phreatophila | reverse complement strand
TGTTTTGGCATGAAACTCGTTAGCCCGTAAAAATCCATCAATTAGCCGCGTCATTGTTTAAGCCGCAGTGTTCAAAGTCTGTGACAAAAGTAGCGGCTTATAGTCCGGAAATTACGGTACATCTGATAAGTGTTTGTTCAATCAGAGTAAGTCTTCTTTTTTTTCTCTGTCTCTTTCTCTTTAACGTTTTGTATCACGGCTGGATCATCTCTGACACCTATGCACACTCTCGAATGCAAAGGTGCAACAACAGCACAAGCTTTGCATCTGGCCAACGTAATCATATTACAGATGACAAGCTGCAGCTGCCCTACAGAGTAAATCATTTTTCCAATGAAGGCTTGCGCTGTTAGTTTTTCATTTTATTACTATAGCAATGACGGATTTTCTCACAAATGTGACTCATGTGACTCATGCACAGTACGGATTTTGGAAACTGTGTGCAAGCAGGTTATTTCAGGCCAGGGATCTGTACACATTAATGACAGTTAGAGGTCACTTACAAACACAAATGTAAACCATTAAAGCAGAAAGATTGGATCTGGGTAAAAAGGAACAGAATTGAGCAATAAGATGTAATGCGAGCACAGCTTATTTCTGATTAAACTACACTGCGCTGCTGTGTTTAAAGATGTTTTGAACCAGATGGGTGTCTTATTTCCATATTTTTCCTTTTCTCTCTCCAATCTGTCAAATACACAAACACATCAGACTTTCCTCGATCCACAACATACCCCGGCTGGGGGGGGACTGCGACACTCAGCAGTTTCAGTGGCTCTGCAACAACAAAGTACTTTAAGTTATAAATCAGACTTTCAGGGTTAATGCCAAAGATTGCAAACTTGTAAACTGAGCACTGTCTGAATTCGTTCGTAAGAGCAGTGGTGACGTTAATCCGATACTGCTATGCTTATGTTCTTAATTGTTCTTTGGTACGGACTGGGAGCTATGTAGCTGTGCATGGGTCTTCATTCTGTGTGGATTCAAAAGTTCTGTGCTGTTCTCAGGTCCACTGCATGGACGATCAGACGTGCAGAGAGTCAGGAGAGATCAGCAGGAGTCAAGCCAGAGTCCACAGAACAGAACAGTCCAGGATGCAAACGGAGGAGGCCTCGCCATCAACGTGACCAAAGTGGTGGTGAGTTCTCTTCTCTCCTCTTCTTTTCTCTTCTGTCCTCTTCTCCTTAACTCAGTCTTTTTCTCTTCTCTTCTCCTTTACTCTGTCTTCTTCTCTTCTCATCTCTTTAACAATGTCTTCTTCTCTTCTCCTCTATACTGTCTTTTTCCCTTCTCTCCTCCTTTAATCTGTCCTATTCCCTTCTCTTCTTCATTACTCTGTCTTCTTCTATTCTGTTGTCTTTTATTTTGATTTAATCGTTTCTCTTCTTTTCTCTTCTCCTTTATTTTGTCCTCTTCTCTTCTCCTTTACTGTCTTCTTCTCTTCTTTCCTCTTCTCTTATCTTCTCCTTTATTTCATCTTCATCTCTTCTTTTCTGTTATTTTCTCCTTGTTCTCCTTCTTTTTGTCTTCTACTCTTTTCCTTTTCTTCTCTTCATTTCCTACTGTCCATTGTCCTCTTCTTTTGTACTCTTTTCACTTCTCACTTTTCCTTTTTGGTCTCTTCTCCTTCTCATTTTTTCTCTTTTACTCTGATCTGATCTCACCTCACTTCTTATCGCCTTCACTCTTTTTTTTTTCTTATTTTCTCCTTTACTCTCTCCTAAGCTTTTTCTCTTCCCTTTTACTCTGTCTTTCTCTCTTCTTACCCCGTCTTTTCTTCGTTTTGTGTTCTCTGCTTTTCTTACTCTCCTTATTTTCTCTTCTCTTCTCTTCTCTTCTCTGCGGCTCTTACTCTTCCGTCGTTCCTCAGCACGTGTTGTTGATTGAGCCACGCAGGCTGCAGGTGTGCTGCATGTCCTCACATGTGCCGCCTGCACTAATCTTCTCCGCTCATGTACTTTGCCCAAACGATTCATTCAGAACACAAGGCTTCAACAACTGCTAAGCATTCAAACCATTTGGAAGTGCTGTCATTCATCACTGAGAGTTACAGATTAGGTCCAATTTGCTTTAAAGAGTTACAGAAGATTTCCACAACGTGTGTGTGCAGCATGATGGATAGAAGCCTTTTGTCCTTTTCCTCTGCTGTGTGTCGAGAAAACATTCAGTTGAATGAAGGGGAAAGCATGTGTTGATGATCTTTAAATATCCTGGTGGGTGGAGGCTAAATAGCCCTCACAGCAACCTCGGATGTGTGGCTTTATTTAAGTGCTTCCCTGGGCTTTTTTGTGTATCTCTAACAGAACACCAGTGATTTCCATAAATTGAGTTACGCTTCCCACTCTCCAATAGTTCTGCCAGTGGAGGTTTTTTTAAAGCATGCTGGAGTTCTAATGTGTTAGATGTCTTAATGTACGTTGGTGTGTATGCTTCTTAGCACCTTTTTAGAATATCCATAAATAAGAAACGCCATAATTATCATGTCTGCCATTTTTCTGGGTGTTTTATGGGCTTGTTTAGAAGTATCATGGTCAGGCCCTAAAACTTAATGGACATTCTTGGTCAGAAGCACCTAGAGAAAGAGGAGCTCTGTGCAGGAGGCTGAGCAGGGATGGAGCTGAAGGAAGCTGCTGCAGCTGAAGGCTTTCCCCAGAAACAGAAACCATTCTGGGGCGAGTGTATCAGGGAATCTGGGTCGTAAGTAGTTATCTGGAGCACTGCTGCAGTTGTGTGTGTGTGTGTGTGTGTGTGTGTGTGTGTGTGTGTGTGTGTGCGAGAGAGGCTGCTTTTAACTGCTCCACTTTCGATGATACCCACACCTCTTCACTGTACTGTCTCCATCCCTCTCTGTCACCTTCACCTAGAGAATACATTAATAACACAGTGGAGAGCTGGACTGGAAACACTTTTAACACAGTGTGTGTGTGTGTGTGTGTGTGTGTGTGTGTGTGTGTGTGTGTGTGTGTGTGTGTGTATTGCTTGTAGTCCAGACACACACTTTCCTGACTCTCTTTCTTGGTAGGTGAACCAAGGTGCATACTATGTTATATATTGAAAGTCTTAACTTCTAGCAGTCCATCACATGTCTTTTATGACTTCGCGGCATGTCTCCGATTTAAACCGTTTGTTGCATTAGAAACCGTGTAATCATTGGCTCTTGGGTTTAATAAAATCCCAAAGGTTTTTTGCACCACTCATGGTGGTGTGTTATAAGATACTGAAGTTGTGAGCTGTATTTTTCTATTCACATTAATGAATAAATCGTGTTATGGTTTGCGAGATGTTATCTTAGTGTATTAACTTTGCTGTCTTGTCGTCTTTTTTTTTTTTTTACCCCCAGTCATTTCTGCCTTAAGGCTGTAGTGTGTAAGTCTGTAAGTGACTTGTTTTTAACTTGGCGAAAGAATTTCTTCAGAACATGGTGACAGATTAAATGCCTTTATTACAATAAAAGCTGTGATAAAGAGCACGTTTAAAAAAAGAAAGAAAGACAGAGTCAAACTGAACCTGGAATATCCAAAAACCTCACAATATGTACAAAGACAATGAAAACACAGTGTTTTCTTGAAGTAGATTCTCAATATAAGTGGACTCGCACATCTTTTGACATTTTATTCTTATACGAACTCCACTGTTGTTGTTTTAAATGTGCTTTATCTAAATACAATTAAATGAATAGCTTTCGGATGCAGCTATGAAAATAATCCGAAAGGAGTGAAACTTTCTCATCAGCTGTCCTGATTAAACCATTTGTTGTCATGGCTTATCACACGTCACGACGTGAAAGCAGTGCCGGGTTGTATCACATCAGGTCACTTTTCAGGCTGTCATTTTTCATGTTGTTTTACCTTCTTTTGGATCTTTTCATCTTTCTTCCCTCTCTTAGGAGGACACTCAAAAATATTACTCATGGCGTAGCTTTGGCCCCAGTGACAGACGAACTCAGGAGCTCTGGGTGGACCTGAATTCAGTCCAGGAGGGTCAAGTCAGGGTGCACGGCATCCTGTCCAACACACACCGACAGGCAGCGGTAAGAAACATGCACTGATACACACACACATATCTACACTTTTAAAATAAGCATTTATAGATCTATAAACGGATGTCATGCACATGGATGCAGTTATCAGCACAAGCAAACACATTGTGCCCCCCTTATAATTATCTGTTTATTGAGCATTTTAACATTTATTCCAAATTTTCCTGTTTTATTTTCTCCCCCCACACACTCTCTCTCTCTCACTCTCTCTCTCTCTCTCTCTCTCTCTGTCTCTGTATCCAGCGGGTGGCCCTTTCCTTCGACTTCCCCTTCTATGGACATCAAGTGAGGCAAATCACCATAGCAACTGGAGGTAGGAGACACTCATAGTCACTTGTAGCTTCAATGTCTCCCATATATTTGGTCACTGTCCTATTGGTTTGTTCCAGAATAATGTACCAACCCCGAGCACACTAGTCTGAAAGTCCAAAATCTATGTTTGTGCGTGAGTCAAACCATCTCGCTTTATAGAAAGAGTGGGTCAAATCTTTTTTGTCTTTTAACAGCTTAACTTCATCTGTGGAAATGTTCTAATGGTCATCTAAATATCAAATGGTCTGCTGCTTCTTAAATTAGCATCAGGAAAATGGAGCACTAATGAGGAAGGCTTTATTAATTACAGGTTTGGTCTCTCATATCTTTCACTGATGAGATCGGTGACCATGATTCTGCCTGGACGCAGCTTCATGCATCCTAGATCTGCTCGACTAATTAACTTTCATAATTATTTTCGTATCACTGAGAGGAAATGGAATCTTACCACAGTGGGATATAATAGAAGAATCTTTAGTCCAAGATATAAAAGAGATTCTGTCAGTCTGATTTAGCTAATGTCAGTCATCAGATATGACTCACAATGGATAATTCTTTTTATTCATGGTTCTGATTTTGAACTCTTGTCCGTTTCCAGGGTTCATTTTCACTGGCGAGATTACGCATCGCATGCTGACGGCCACCCAGTACATTGCGCCTCTCATGGCCAACTTTGACCCCAGTTTTTCCAGGAACTCCACTGTGTGCTACCTGGACAATGGTGAGTGATCTCAACTAGACAGCTTGGAGCTTTGACCTCTTTTACCTGACCTTTGACTCCTGGTTCTCCAGGTGAGGTGTTTGTCGTGCAGTGGGATAAGGTGAGGCTTCAGGGCAGGGAGGCAGAGGGAGCCTTCACCTTCCAGGCCACTCTTCACCGCAATGGGACCATTGTTTTTGGCTACAGAGACGTGAGTTCTGTGGGACATGGTCAGAATGCTTGAAGCAAAATAAACAAGAGAGAGCCAGGAAACATGAGAAAACACTGTAAGAACACTTGGCATCAAAATATTAGGGCTCTGTGTCAGGAACTTGAACTTAAATATAACCTGGAATGTTCCAGGTTCAGTCCAAGACTGAAAACCAATTCTACGCCTCCCCCTGACCTGATCTTAAGATGTTGCTCTACTTATTCCAACAAATTCTAGTGTTGTAGCATGGCTCGAAAGATATGTGGATTACATATGTCAAGTGATTAACACTTCAGTTTCTGGCTGCAGATTTATTACTAAGTCCTTAACACAGGATTTTGCACATACAGTTCCCATCCTCTGGGATGTTGTCTGTTGTTAGGTACCTTTACCGGTGGTAAAGATCAATTCTACTGAGCATCCAGTGAAAGTTGGTCTGTCTGATGCCTTCATGGCCTTTATTCCTTCCCCACAATCCCCAGGTTAGTTCTTTTCAAATCTCGTTTGAGCATCTATTCAAACCCCCTTAATTCTCATAAATATAGTCTTATTACTAATATCAGTAACAGTATTTTATTCTTACATAAGCAGATTCGAAAAGGAGGACGATCTACGAATATCATCGGGTTGAAGTCAACACCACCGAGATTGTTAACCGCTCTGCAGTTGTGTTCAGCCAGTTACCTAGTGAGTGTGTGTTTGGTGTACACCACCAACATTACATTTAACCTACTGTAATATCTAACATAACGTCAGATACGTTTTTATAAGTATTTTCTCAACTTTTTGGCTAAATGTCTCCCAAATTTACAGATCAAAAGGTTCAACATTAAAGACAATTTTTCCACAGCCTTCTTTGCTCATATTTACCAAGGGTGCCAATATTAGTAGAGGGCGCTGTATATATATTTATTGATATAAAACGTAATGTCTATTTAGTGAAGCAACACAGATTATGGGCCGATTATAAAATTATGGTCCACAGAGATGTCTTTGTGCTTTGGCAATGTTTTCTTTGCGCTCCTTCCATGTCGATGCACTTCAGCCTGCCTCCAACACACCAACTGTGAGCAGTGTCTCCACTCCAACCTCACCACGGGCTGCAGCTGGTGCAACATCCTGCAGAGGTACCATCGACTCAAATGATATCGGTTAAAGGTTTATATGGCAATGTACTTGTACGATTCCGTGTGTGTGTGTGTTTGTTTGTATGTTTTCAGGTGTTCAGATGGGATAGACCGGCATAGACAGGAATGGCTTGACTTTAGCTGCTCAGAGGAGGTACAAAATACCTCACTGCCACATTCCCACTCACCAGCTGAATATATTTTTCTTGTTCTTGAACTCATTTTTGTCGTGCTTTCCAAAACATTTTCACATGATTACAGAAACAAAATTTTTGAATAGTTATTTCTCTTGATTGCACGGAACCCCATGGGTGTTTACTAAAATGAATCAGAATTGGAGGGATATGTGGAAAACTGTGTTGACGTTTATAATAATAATAATAATAATAATGAACGTGTTAGTCATTTTTATTACATTCTTTACAGAAATAGAACAGAAAATGCATGGATGGATGGATGTACTTGAGCATTACACCCGTATGTGGGCCTTTTCTAAACTGTTGTCACAAAGTTGGAAGCAAACAATTGTATATGATAATTTGCTGTGTGTTGTAGCATTGAAGTTTCCCTTCACTGGACCTGAGATGCCCAATTCTGTTGCATTAGTAACCTGTTGAATTAGTAATATGATGGACACTCTACATAATCTAATACTGATAATAATCTGATTTTTAGTGTTTTTTAAAGATCTCGATATGTAAGGACTAATGGGGGGGGCATTTAATTGTTGATATGGTGACGTTTTCTGTAATGAGACATTTATTATTATTATGAAGCTTTTTTTTGCTTTCTAGTTTTTGCTTTTTATTACACTGTGCGCACGGTGGCTTAGTGGTTAGCACGTTCGCCTCACACCTCCAGGGTCCGGGGTTCGATTCCCGCTGTGCTGCGGGGGTTTCTGGGTACTCTGGTTTCAGACATGGTAGGCTGATTGGCGTGTCTAAAGTGTCCGTAGTATGTGAGTGTGTATGTGATGAAGTGGCACCCTGTCCAGGGTGTACCCTGCCTTGTGCCTGATGCACCAGGTTCCCTGTGACCCTGAAGAATGAATATGTGGTAGAAGATGTATGGGTGGATGGACATATTACACACATATGATGTGATGTATTTCTGAAATGAGTATGTTAAATGAGTAAAGTGACAAGCTGTCAGGTTGGTGAGGGAGTGAATATTTATAGCTGCTATAAGGTAAAGGATAACTGTAACTAATAAACATTTCGGGATAATAACATTTGCTGTTATTAAAAAAATAATAACTTTAGGGATCGCACCACCCTGTTGTTGATTATTTTCTTAGAACAGTATGTCCTGATGTGTTTTGTTCCTTAATTTAAGGTGTGAGGAATAGACATTGTTATTTTGGAAGAACTACTGCATATTTGTTATTGCTGTAAGAAAGAATCATTATTACATAAAACTAAGATTCTGTATTTAATATGCTGATTACTATTTTAAATATGTTACACATCCACTCTTTGTTGAATATGGACTTTTGTAATTATGTTGTAATTACAATTTAACAGAATTAATACCAGCAATATTGTTAACATAGTTCTTTGGAAAGATTTCAAAGGTGAGAGTGTAAAAGGGATTTAAATATTAAAAGTACTGTTAATACATAGTATCTTAAAATCCAGAACTCAGAAACAGTGGTGCGTGAACGTTTGTGAATTTTCCGTATAGAATTTTCTATGTATCTGTATAAATATGAGCTAAAACGTCATCAGATATTCACAGAAATCTTTAAAGTAGGCAAAGAGAACCTAATTAGACAAATGAGACAAAAATATTATACTTGGCCATTTATTTATTGTGGAAAATGATCCACTATAACTGAGCGGCAATTTGGTAGTTTGAAGGTGAAATTAGAGTCAGGTGATTTTAATCAATGGGATGACAATCAGGTGTAAGTGAGCGCCCTGTTTTATTATTTTTTTTAAAACAGGGATCTATCAACGTCTGATCTTCACAATACATGTTTGTGGAAGTGTCTCACGGCACGAACAAAGAAGACTTCTGAGAACCTCAGACAAACAGTGGTTGATGCTCATCAGGCTGGAAATGGTTACAAAGCCATCTCTAGAGAGTTTGAACTCCACCAATCCACAGTCAGTGAGACTATGTACATACAAATGGAGGAAATTTAAGACCATTGTCACCCTCCCCAGGAGTGGTTGTCTAACAAAGATCACTCCAAGAGCAAGATGTGTAATAGTCTACGAATTGACAAAGGAACCCAGGGAAACTTCTGAGCAACTACAGGCCTCTGTCACGTAGACTAATGGTATTGTTCATGAGTCCACCCTGAGGAGAACACTGAACAACAATGGTTGGCATGGTAGGGTTGAAAGGAGAAATCCACTGCTCCCCAAAAATAATATTGCTGTCCCCTCTGCACTTTGATAAAGATTGCATGGACAAGCATGAAGGCTGTTGGAAAAAGGTTTTGTGGATGAATGAGACCAAAATAGAATTTTTGGTTTAAATAAGAAATGTTATGTTTGGAGAAAGGATAACACTGCATTCCAGCATAAGGACCTTATCCCATCTGTGAAACATGGTGGTGGTAGTATCTTGAATTGGGCCTGTTTTGTTGCATCTTGGCGTTGAAGGCTTCAAATCATTGATAGAACAATGAATTCTGAATTATACCAGAGATTCTAAAGAACTTTCTGTGAACTGAATCTCAAGAAAAAGTGGGTCATGCAGCAAGACAATGCCCCAAAGCACACAAGTCATTCTAGTAAAGAATGGTTAAAGAAGAATAAAGTTAACGTTTTGGAATGTCCAAGTTAATAATGTCCTGACCTTAATCCAATAGAAATGTTGTGGAAAGACAGCAGTTCATGTGAGGAAACCCACCAACATCCCAGTGTCGAAGCTGTTCTGTAGTGAGGAACGGGCTAAACTTCCTTCAAGCCAATGTGCAGGACTGATCAACAGTTACCAGAAATGTTTAGTCGCAGATATTTCTGCACAAGCGGGTCACACCACATAGTGAAAGCAAACGTTCTCATACTATAATATTCGATCATTTTCTTCAATAACTAAATGACCAAGTATAATATTTTTGTCGCATTTGTTTAACTGGGTTTTCTTTATTCACAAACTTTCAAGCACCACTGTATATATAGGAATAAGACTTTCCAATTTGCAACTCAAGAATGATTAAAAGTCTATCATCCATTTTTTTTAATGTTAGGCGAAGGAGGACACCTGTGAAGATTACAGTCAGGGAGGTGCAGACAGCTCGATGAGTCCATTCAGCTCCCCGGTTCCTGCTGCTACACAGTCCCCTGCAGCTAGGCCAGGCAGCCCTGTCACTGAGGGTGAGTCATCTCATCCTACGCAAACGTACAGTATATGCCACATTCACACATGCCATTCAATGTATTTGAAGCAGTTCTTTTCATGGGGTCATATCCTACTGATAAAGATATTATATTAGATATTATCAGACTGGCCTGTATTTAAATGCCATCAATTGCTGCTAAACAAAAGCCCCTCTTCGATTACTTGTCCACGAGTATATACTTTTAATCACTGTGTATATACTTTTAATCACTTCTTGGTTAGTCCGCAACTTCCAGTCTTATTGAATTTGTTGATAAGTGTGATGTGCTTGCCATGTTTCCTGTTAAAATCCATTGCAAACTGTTAACAGCTTCCTGATCCAGCCATGAGAATGATTTCAAAACATTCCTCTTTTGTCAAAGCCATTTTAAAGGCAATCTGAAATATATAAACTAAGTATGAAAAAAATTCGAAGATAAATGGCTAAAAAGTCTTACTTTCCTTTATGTATAGAGACTTTTAGGAGACCATGTACTATTATTATTATCATTATTAAATATATAATGCACAAGGTGCTTTTCAATTCAATTTGATTTGTCGCTCGCTGTTCGTCCATCGGTGTCGATGAGGACCATTTATGTCATCTAATCATTGGGAAATGGGTCCGGAGATGGCTGA